>CAIGRP010092791.1:0-18696 GCA_903798385.1 Fraxinus cuspidata | reverse complement strand
GAGGGGGTTCAAATGGTAGTGGGTTCTGGTGGTCTCGGTGGCGGGTGGTGGTCGATTGTTGAGGAAGAAGGCGGCGATTCTTTTGGTTCTCTAACAGTTATGGAGAAAGAGGGGTCATTTCCCGTGTTTTTAGAATTTTCCGTGTTTTTGGCTTAAAAACACTCAAAACGCCATTTTGACGTTTTGAGTTTTCAAGCTAATTTTTTTTTTTTTCCAAAATTCGTTTTTGAAAACGGAAAAAAGAACGTGTTTTCGTTATTTTGAAAAATCGAAAACAGAAAACGGCATGAAAACAGCAAAGAGAACAGGGCCTAATTTTTTTTCTAAGAAAAAAATAGTAAGTAGATAAAAGCATTCATATTGATAACGTATTATGAAATAAAAGGAGTAAGAGATAAATAAGAAAAATAAATAAGAGAGAAAAGTATAGAATCAAAACTCAATTATCTTTTATTGAAAACTAATACCTCATATTTATGGGTCCAAAATAAGAGTTACAACTATAATGAAATAGATCTTCTAGACTAGATAAGACTAATTTATGTATCATGATAATACTAAATAATCATTAATAATTATTTCATTATTTTACAACACTGCATAATTTATTACACCTTTTTTTTTCATTTTGAAACTTATAGTATACATTATGATTTTTAATGTATTACACCTTTTTTTTTCATTTTGAAACTTATATTATACATTATGCTTTTTAATGAAGAATGTCAAATTTATCAAATTCCAATATAACATTAATATATATTATAATAAATTTTGTATTGCGAATACCTGATTTCTAAAATATTTTAGATCGAATATTTGATAACATAGCAAATATAATATGAATTTAACAATTATAAATCATTTGGATTATTGAATCTGATTGGATACCGAGAGTCCATTCCGTATTCGATCCATTTACAGCCCGAATTGATGCATAGTATGGGCCGTAGGGTGGTGCTTTACTGTAATTAATCATATTTGAGGTTTGTTTTGCCGGGGCGAAGGCGATGGTAACATTAATGGAGACTAGGTAGTATTGGTCGTGATAGTGGTTCAGATTTGGTGTTTTGTAAAGGTGATAGGGTCTAGTGTTGGAGGTGTTTATCGACAAAGATGACAACGACATGTATTATTGTAGATGTCATTGGTTCAACAGAGTTTTTGGCCAAAATTAACGTGTATGTTACCTGTGATGTTGATGTCTGAAAAAAATTGCTACTTATAATTTACACATCTTGTTGGAATCTTTTTAAAATTTGAACTTTAGGGCCTATTTGAGCCTCATTTTTAGTGCATAATGCATTTTGAAATAGTAGATTAGCGATGAATATGTTGTTAAAAAATAAGAAAAAAATTTGAATTTGTGTGTAATATTATTTTATTAAAAAATGTGTGATTGAAAAGAAAAGAGAAAAATATATTTTGAAAAAATGGAGATCAAACAGCAGCTAAATTCTTGAAGTGATTTTGGATAACATCCCTAAAAAATCTCAGGTACTTATCCAATAAATTTCCAATTTCTATTTCATCAAGTGCATCTAACATTGAATCATGCTAAACAAACATGCTTAAAGAGGTGTTCAAATATAGGGGAAACATGTGTCGACACATAATTTAAGAGTTTGAAAAAAATAAAAACACAATACTCAATTATTATCTGTTACATCACCCTATCTTTGTCTTTCAGCCTGTTCAAGAAGCAATATTCTTTAACATCTGTAATTATTTTATGGAATTCAGTAAGAAAGTAGGGTACACACCAAGTGACGCCCTTGTTTGTCCAGGGCCACATGTAGAGTGATCCTACACTTTATTGAGCACCGTTTGACCCCGTTGCCCAATCCCCTCACTCCATTGGCCCACTATGAAACTTGGATTTTGACCCGGTTCATCCACAAAGAAACCGGAGACTCGGCCACGTTCATTTGATAATTAAGACTAAAAATAAACTACCTACTGAGAAGATTTAATTATTGGAGATCTATCATGAGAAGAGATTGTTCCATCTTGAAAGACGAGTGTCGACCGACCATGAGCGCCAATATTGTGCAAATTTATCTTAAGGACAAAGAGCTGATCTCTTCTACCTTTTTTCTTACCTCGACATTTTTTATTTTATTTTATTTTGCTTTTCAAGTAAGTATATTGCATGCATTTAATCTATTCAAATTTTTTCACGTTCATCTAAAAATTCAAAATATAATTTACATCCATTTTTTAACATTAATCTCAATAACATCACTACAATATAAAAGAGGCAAAACAATGTGGCACCACGTGTTGCTATTTCCCGTCGTCAACATAATTTGATTTTCTTTTTCTTTTTCTTTTAGTTTTTTCTTTCTCTTGCTAAACTTCACTTCACAAACTAAACCAAACCAAGAGGACTTCACGAACTAAACCAATCAAACTTTTCACGAGCTCGGAGAAACTAGGTTAGAATCTCACAACTTGGTATCTTTATTTTTTTAACCCGTTTCTTTTTGTGTTTATTCGAATCAGCAATATTTATCCCTCTCTCTCGCACAAACCATCAATGTAAGTTTTCACACATTTTCGTTTGAATTTCGATTGTGTCGCCATTTCGTTGAGGCTGGGTATCCTGTAATCTTGTTATTATGTGTTTTTTTTTAAGTTTCGAGATGGATAGATGTTGTTGATTAATACTGATTTAGTCAGTTTAGGATTTTTGGGATTTCTTCGGGGTTTGGGTACTTGAACACTTGGGCTTTGTTTTGGATTTGGGGTTATCATTCAATTTTTTTTTTTTTTTGACTTCTCTGGTTCTTCAAAGCAAAGGGTGGGCGAATAGATGAATCTATGTTTTATTGCAACAAATGAAATCCAAGGATATTCAAGAGATATTTAATATAAATTGTATAAATACTAATTTTTTCATTTTTTTTTCCTATGGGACTTCCTGTTGGTAAGGTTAGGTATCTCACTGTTAAAAAAAAAAAAAAAAATTATGTGCATGCACGGAGTCTATACTACTTTTTTCCCACGGACTTCCTATTGGTAATATTTTGATTTATAAATATTTTTCACTTTCTGTGTGAGATGACAATAGACAGCAGGTGTGTTCTTTGTTAATGAATTTAGCAGTGTAATTTTAGTTATGCTGCATCCTTTTTTGTTTTCTTACATTTTATTTTGTTTTTATTGTGTTAAGTTTTTTGTGTTATGGATACTGCTGAGGGTGGTGTTGAGGGTGGTGTAGGAAGTTGTGAGCTAGAAACCAAGTGTCGTCGTCGTCGCCAAGAGATATATGCTCGATCAAAACAATCTTCCAATGCACGGTGTATAGAATTGTATGCTGAAGTACGACAATTACGTAATGTACGTCGACAACAATTGTATTCTAAAAAAAGAGTGCCTAGAATTTCAGTGGAAGAGGGTACTTGTGAGTTTTTTTTTATTGTGATGATTAATTAGGTATATTACTTTGGCTTACTTTCTTTTCTATTTTGAATTTTTCTTATCTAAATTGTTTTTTGTGATCTTCTAGTATGTGTCAACTTGATAATATTCAACAAACACGTGACTTATACTTTCAGTAACTTATATTTTTAGTTTAGTTTAGTATTGTGAGATGGAATTTATATGTTTATTTCTTTCACTAGGTTTTGCTGTCTTGCCAGGATTCCAATTATTAGAAAATACTTCTGATAATTTACAAAGCATTTCGACAAAATGTTACTGCTTGCCTATGCCAACAATTTGTGATTTCTGCGGAGCAAAAAAGTTCCATAAAGATAGTAAAGGCTTTGCTGTTGTGATGGGAATATTAAACTAAAAATCAATGGTGTACCTCCAGAATTACATCGTTTATTTACATCCAAATCTGACGAATCAATTGAATTTAGGAATTATATTTGAAATTACAATTGCAATTTTTCTTTTACTTCATTTGGTGTAAAGTATGATAAAAATTTGTGTCAAATAAATAAAGGAATATATAATTTTAGAATTCAATGATAGATATATCATTACCTAAATGAACTCCTTCCAGTGGATTCTAAACCTTCTTATTTATAACTTTATTTTACGATATTGAAAATGAGATACAAAATCGCTTAAATATCAGATAAGTTCTAACAATCAATTGTTGAAAAATTAGTTCACATTTTAGAGATAAATCCATATGCAAAAAAATTTCGGAGTTTAACTAATGTTGCTGATTTGGAAAACCGCGAAATAAAAATTGCATGTTCTTTGGGTATTGATCAAAGGGTTTATAATGCTCTAATAGTATCACAAGTTGCTGCAATTTGGGTGAATGACGAAACATCGAATTTTAAGATTCGTGATATATCTATTTATATCAATTCTGGTAGCAAGCATAGAGTAAACTATTATTTTGGATGTTATGATCCTCTCCGGTATTCTTTGTTGTTTCCTAATGGAGACACTGGCTGGCACCAAGGTATTAAAATGGTTACTAGGCAAGATAGATATTATAATGTTTGTTCAGTTGACGTTATGCTTGATGTCCATTATGCTGATTCTCCTGAAGAAATATTAAAGAATGAAATGACAGGTTTGAAAAGTAAATTCTTGCATGATTTTAATTTCTTTATTTAGTTTGTTTATTATTAAGATTTATTTTGTTTTCTACATTTTCAGTTTTAAACAAAAAGCAAAAACGATTGTAGGTGTCTTGTAGTGAATACTATAGCTATAAACTACAGGTAAGATCATTTGATACTCCTATATTACTATATGTCGGTCACCTTTTACAAAAATATGTAATTGATATGTATGTTAAAGTTGAATCTTCTAGATTAGATTACTTCTGTAATAATCAGACAGAAATACGTAGTGAGCTTTACCAAGGAATTGTTGACAGTGTACAAAATGGTGAAATCATAGGTTCCAGTGTAGGTCGAAGGATTCTTTTGCCATCGTCAGTCGTAGGTGATCCTGGGGATTTGAATAAAAGATACATAGATGCAATGGCATTAGTTTAAAAATTTGGAAAACCTGACATCTTTTTAACAATTACACGCAATTCCAACTGGCTTGAAATTAAGCAAGAATTAAAATTTTGTGATGAAGTTCAAAATAGACCTGATTAGGTCTCTCGCATCTTTAGAGCGAAATTAGAAGAGTTGAAAAAAGATTTATTCAAAGAATATCTTTTTGAACCAGTAGCTGCATATATATATATATATATATGTATGTTATTGAATTCCAAAAGATGGGTCTACCGCATGCTCACTTCCTAATCATATTGAAATTAAGCTAAAAAATTATTTCCCCTAAAAGAGACACATTGAAGGTTATGATGGATACAACACAAGATATAACTATTGCGGTTAGTAAACTTCGTTCATCATAATTCATCATAATAAATTTAGTTACATAGTTAATATATTTAATTTACATTTTTCTTATTTTATTAGAATCTTGACTTGGAGTTAAAACTGTTGAGGCGACGTATCAAAGACGGTTGTACCTTTGTTTCAAAGAACTACGTAATTCTAGATTTGAAACTAAATGTACTCACCAGATGATGATGCAAAGAAGCGTAAAAGAAGGAAGTGCAAGTAAACAACCAGTGGATGTTATTATTTTAGAAAAATACGTGAATGGTAATTTACCAATAGCTGGTTACCCATGGATAGCATGTAATCGTCTATTGATTCCATGTTCATATCAAGCAACAATTTGTGCCTCTTTCTTGTGAATTTTCACGAATAGAAATTTCAAATATATGATTGTAGCCACAGTACTCATACGCCACAACAAGTCATGGCACATGCAAATGCAGTACTAAATGTAGTCCAATTTTTGTTAGTGTCCTCGAAGTTTTCCATCAACCGAAATATGAGGAAAAATAGAAACAAACGGATGGAATTAGACATCATACCTTACCTGCCTTGTGCAAACAATGAGTGAGTATTTAAACTAAGAATTGTTTACTACAGTTTTTGATTTTCTCTTTACTCCAATTTTATACTTATGGTAGTAATTTTATTTGACAAAAAAAAAAATTTCTTTCAAAAGGCCAAATTGTGCAATTTTTTTGTTGAAATACATAGAGTGCTTCATTCTTGGATATCCAATAGAAATGGTTTCTTCGGATATGATGACTATATACAAACGAAAGATTGTAGTGGATATTTGCTATAATGAATACTTCATACATCCTTCTTCATTCTAAAGCTAATGGATAGCCATATCTATGCAATGATATGCTTCAAATATATACTACAACTGATTAATTTCAACAGAGCTAAAACTCCCACATTTACAAAGGTTTCTGCAAATCAGTTTCGTTTCTAGCTATTTGATGTTTATATGTGGCCAAGTTTGCAATTTAGTTTTTATCTAAACTTTTTTTATTTCGTCATAAAACATCCTATTTTATTAGGTAACTTCTGTAACAAATTCTTTTTGATCATTTCATATTCTATGTTAAGAAAGAATTCTATTCTGCTATATGAAATTTTTTAATCAGTACAATATGCTTTCACCTCGCATATAGCTATCAATTTATGTAGGCGTTTTGAACATTATTGAAAAAAATTTGTTTCACACTATTATCAAAAGCGATTTCTCTTTCATCTATATACTTTTCCTTATTTTATTGAGAAAATGAAATAAATGTTGATCCTTCCTACCAATATCTCTATATAGTGGTTCAACATGTCTTGATTTCAATTATTGCCGCTATCATATGAAATTATGCACATATTAAGATTTGATGGGAGAAATAATGAACTCTATGTCAAAGATATGTTGGAGACTATTTGAATGATGTGCATGAGCCCCTTCTAACAAATTCAACTTATATAATATTTTGCTATTCTATCATTTTAGCTATCTTCAGCAATGTGCAGAAAACATCAGGTCATTTTTCTTATGAGGTATGGCACATAAAATATTTTTCTTCACTTTTTCCAAAGTATGGTTTGCTTCTAGCTATTTGGAAATTTCATAATATGTTGCTTGTAAGCCTCAAGTGTTGTCCGGAATAGTATCTTTAGTACATAAATAGCTTTTTTTTATCCCTATGGATAGAGAGAGATTTACATAAATATTATGGAGAGTCAAATTTCCAGTGTCAATTTTTATTGCAACCCCCTGTCACATTTCAGCTTTGGAAAAGAAGTACACCATATTGTTTTACATTAACTAATTAAAGAGATATGGAGCTTTCTGATTTCTCTATATACTTAATAAATAAATACTGGATTAAGTGGTCATCGTCGATGATAGAAATGTTGATAGTACAAAACAAATACTTCGTGAAAAGATATACAGTAGAAAAAGGTGAAAGTTATCCGACAAGGAAAAAGTAATAAGAAAAGTAAGTCTAATCTGAACAATTTATTCATTCAGTTCGCAGTTTGCTAATGTTGTACCATATATGTTCCGAATGTCCCATTTTATTACGATTGACTAAAGCTTTTTGCTTCTGTGAAAGCGTTGTAAAATAGAGAATGGTTGACTCTCCTGCTCAACTACTTTTAATTCTTCATGCTGATAGAGCAACCAAAGTGAGAGATTTTCAAAAACTTGAAAATCAAGTTCATACTTAGATTATAAAACATGTATCATAAAAATCTTATTTCTATTGCAGAATCTCTTCTATCTTAAGATGTCAAATTTTTGAATTAGGAAACTAAAAGCTCAGTTTTTCTAAAGCATATAATTATTTGCTTCTCTGATTTATGCAGTTTCTCAGCAAACCAAGTTTGGAGACTCTACAGCCAATGATTCAACTTTAAGAATTTCAGACATACCAATTGCTGCTTTCTATTATCATTCTCATCTTGAAGATAAGGCTTGATTCTATGTATCACCTTTTACATATAACCCCAGAAATTCAATTTCATTTTATAGTAAAAATTATCTAAATACATTTTGTATAAATGATTATAGAGTTTTTTTTATTTATTTATTTAACAATATCCTTTCTATCATTACCATTTTCATGTTAACGAAAAAAAAACATAATTTTAAAATTAGTGTTGAACAAAATTACTAAATTGAAGCTCAGTTAGTTGCAATCAACATTAGTTTGGTTTGCCATACATCAGTTAAACAAAGCTTTTACTAGCCTTCGTCCTCCACCAGCTATTACAACAACGGCCAATAGAATGTGGAAGTGGTGGCGACGGCTGATGCCATCTTCTGGCTTGTCCTTGTAAACTCTTCCAATTTACATTCTTATAACATCCAATAATCGCATTTCAGTCAGTGAATAGCTTTCACATTTACAAATTCATTTATATAAAATATGCATACACTAAATTTTAACATTAAACAACTAACGTGCAACGCACGTTCGTCCCATTAGTAATAATTAAATTGCAGTGCTTTATAGCCCTCTTAAATTGTAGAACTTTGGTCATGTCCAGTTTAGTTAATCTTCCTCCAATCTAAAAATTAAGATAATATATAATACGACGGACGTTATAGCAACTCCAAAAACTCTTGAAAAATAAGATGTTCATTATTTTAAATCGTCAAACTTTTAAATTATAAATTAGATTTCAAGAGACTTTATTTTAACATTTTAAAATGAAGAGTGGAAGCTAAACTCACTATATAACTGTAATTTATCAAGATTGCATTTTAATAAAATTGAAAGGATCAATGCTCAACTATTTAAAGTACTCGTGTTATATTTAATAATTTATATGTGTGTGTGTGTGAATGAATGTTGGGGAAGGTAAAATAAATAGTTTGTTGGAGTGTGAAAAAAATTACTCTTTAATTTAAAGATGATCTTTATTATAATAAAGATGTTATTTAAAATAAAGTCTATTGAAAATATTTTTAATTAGTTAATTTTGGTGTTTGTCCAAACCAATCACAATTCAGTCTTTGGTTGATCTACATTATTTTAAAAATACATTTTTTCTTCTCTTATTTTTAACCACACATTTTTTAATAAAATAATATTACACGTAAACCTAAAATCTTTTTTTAAATTTTAACTACATATTATTCATCAAAATATTATTCCCCAACGTATTTCCATAAGGAAAAAAAGGCTCGAACATGCTCTCAGTTAATTTTATTGGGAATTTGATTATTTTTCGAGACTTAACAACTTAAAATTGAACTATTTTTTATTATTTACAACGGTATATAATTAAAAGAATAATGAAAATAGACTAAGATCTCATATTCACTCGTTAATTTGAGAATCGAACTAAATTATCAAGTCATAAAGTGTTTACAAAAAATGAATTCACTTTTTAACTTCATATTATTCATCAAAATAGTACTCATTTATACTGTTTACAAACAATGAATTCACTTTTTAATTTTCTCTGTAGATTTTAGGGATACAATGGGGCGGGTATGGGACAGGTCTATCATTTCCACACCCATCCCATCCAGCTTTTTTTGTCAACTACCCCATTTATCCCTTGTTTTTTTATTATTTTATTTCTTGCTTTTATTTTTTTATATTTGTCTTTAATTAGTAAATATTATTACATTTACCCCCATGTTTATCCGATTAGATAGGGAATCCGTCCCATTCAAGATGGGGTCCACGGGTATTAAGTTGAACGAGTTGATTTTGTCATCCTTGGTTGATTTCTAATTATTTCTAATTTAAATTTTTTAAACGTTGAAAAATATACTTTAGAGTTTTGTATTGAGTTGAACGAGTTGATTTTTGTCATCCTTAGTTGATTTCTAATTATTTCTAATTTAAATTTTTTAAACGTTGAAAAATATACTTTAAAGTTTTGAAGTTATCCACAACAGGTTTCTTTGTTGTTATTGGGGGCTAAAGGATAATCTTTTAAAAACAAAGTTTCTTGATATCATCTTTGAAAATGCATGATGACATAGACTAAACTGGAACCCACTTTTATGTATTGATTGATAAGCATAATTGAATACTTGAAAAACCAAACGTCTAATGAAGACAAAAGTGTTGAAGCCATAGGCAAAACCGTCGAGGCCAATCCAATTCCATTTTGCATAGAAAAAGAGAAAATTGAGCAAATGAAACTCGGTTTATTGTTCTAATATAGCAAGTTGATTCATAACTTATAAGCAATTTCATCCTTACTCTTTCATAAAGTTGTTAAACTTTAACAAAATTTCTATTATGTCACTAAATTTTAGTTGTCTCAATTAAGTCACTGAACTCCAATTTAATTTCAAATTTCATCAATTTGTTACATTTTGTAGTATCTTAAAAGCGAATATGAATCATATGATAAAATGAGGGTTATGTTTAGATTAAATGGTTAAGTTCATATTTTTTATTTTAACTTTCTTATGAAGTTGCATAGTAATAAATTGACATGTAGCACAATGATTATGTAGAAGATTTATTAATGTTTGATTGTTGATTAAGCAATTTAAATCAACTTAGGAAAGAAAATGTGACATAATGGTGAAAATAAAAATTAAATTAAAATTCAATGACCTAAATCGAAACTATATTGAAGTTCATTGACCTGCCCAATTAACTTTGTTAAAATTTTATTAAGCCCCTGTTTGATAATGATTTTTAGTAGATTTTGATAGAAGTTGATGAAACGTGTTCTTGAAAAGTTGTGGGTTTCATAAAATATATTATTAAAATTAATTATTGATTTTTATTTAGATTAAATTCCGAATTTTAATTTTCACCAAATATAGAGAGTGTGGGTGAAAAATTACTCTTTTAAAAGTAAATGATTGTTTTTTTGTTTTTCAAAACAAAAGTATAGAGTTAATTGTCTCAATTGTCACTGGACTTATATATATGTTTTCGATTGCTCACTAAAGTTTAAGATGTCAAGTTTTGACCATTAAACATATCAAAACGTTGGACGTTACTCATTTCCTTAACATCCGTTCTAAATTTTTAACGGAATTAGCGACGCGGCTACGAAATACACATGTAACGCCCCATCACGCCATTAACAAATTGTCTTGTTTTCGATTGCTCACTGAATTTTGAAGAAACGTATTTGATTGCTTACTATACTATGAAAAACATATTCTATTGCTTACTAACATTTGCAAAAAAAAAAATTCAATTGTTCACTAAACTTTGAAAACGTTCTTTAACTGCTCACTGAATTTTAAAGTGGTCGAATTTTGACCTATAAACTTATAAAAATAATATCAACATGTTGCTCGTTAAAAAATATATACTGCAATCACACGAATCACATAAAATTAATAAAGTGGACAAACGAGCCTGGAATGTCAATCCCACGAAAAATGATTACTCAATTACACAATAGTTTCAACATATTTTGTAAAATTTTAAGCTATTTTCATCATTTGAAAAAATTCAAATTTATTATGTGTTTCATTGTTAAAATTAAATTAAATAAAATTCTGATTTTAGTAACGAAATAAACAATAAATTAAATTAAATGGATTTTATATCAAACCACACAATAAATTTAATTCAATAGATTTTATAACGAAACAAACAATAAATTTGATTTTTTTTAAATGATGAAAATAACTTAAAATTGTACAAAAGTATGTTAAAATTTAATTTAATTATTGTGTAATTGAGTAATCATTTCTTGGGGAATCGATAATCCGGACTCATTTGTCCGTTTTATTACTTTTACGCGACATGTGAAATTGTGATACATATTTTTAAGGAATAATAGGTCGACGTCATTTTTATAAATTTAGTGACTAAAATTCGATCACCTTAAAATTCAGTGAGCAATTAAAGATGTTTTTCAAAATTTGGTGAGTAATTGAAGATGTGACAATTTGTTATTGGTGTGCGGAACACCACATGTGCTTTCCATTATCCACGTAACTAATTCCGTTAAATATTTGGAACGAATGTTAAAGTAGTGAGTAACGTGCAACGTTTTGATAAGTTTAGAGGTCAAAACTCGACATTCTAAATTTTAGAACGGATACATAAATTTAGTGATCACTTGAACAATTAACTCTAAAAGTATATCCATAACATCAAATATTGCCTATTTCTATTGCAGCTTGTATCTCAACCGTGGGTAGTTAATTTCCCCATCAAAGCCAATGTTTTTCTAATGGAAGCTTTCCATTAACAACAGTTAACAGCATCACCCCCTCAAAGCCCACACCCATGGCTTCATCTTTCACGACTCTTAATTTGAATACATATTCGAGTTTCGGATCAGCATCTAATGGCGAAATCAATACCAAGAAGAAGATCAAGATCAAGATGAACATTATCTCGCCTCCTTCGAAGAACGGGACTCGTTTGAAGGCGATGAAATTCAAGGGCACACAGATGAGAGAGAAGCAACTGACGGAGATGATTGAGCAGAAGGTGGTGGAGGCCAATCAGGTGTGCGGCGAGGACGAGACCTCCGATGAGTGTAAGGTGGCGTGGGACGAAGTGGAAGAGGTCAGCCAGGCCAAAGCCGATCTCCGACTCAAGCTCGAGAAACTTCAGCAAGATCCACTCGAGTCTTTCTGCCAGGAGAATCCCGAGACCGATGAGTGCCGGATTTATGAAGATTGATTGTTCATGTATCAGTGTAGAACCCTAATTTCATAACTTGCCTAATTCCCAATTACTATTGTGGATGGATGCAATGGTGGTTGTTCATTGTGTACTAGAAATTGTACTGCTGTAATGCAATCAGTATTATGTTAAATTACTAAAAGTGCAACTTGTATCTAAAATCTGATTTGTTGTGCTCGTTTGTTTGGTTTAAAACTTATTATAATTTAAACTTTAATTTTAATTATATCTATAATTATTACTTGTTCGTCATTTATTTTTATCAACTTATAATATCTCGTGATAGCTCGGCACATGGACAATTCAGGCTCGTGTTAAGTTCAAGACCGAGTTGAGCTCCTTACTTAATTTTTTTTAATAAATGTATAGGTATAATTGATTGTGAACAATTTTAAGTCGACTTATATTTCATGATTTTTAATAAGTGTATATGTATAATTGATTGTGAACAATTTTAACTCAACTTATATTTCATGTAGCTGGTTCCAACTCCAAAAAGGAGAAGAGAGTTGTTTATCCAACATTTTATTTTTATTATAATTTTTTGTAAATTTTGGAAGTGATCACAACTTGGCCCGTAGACCAATGAGTCAAGCCAGGTCAACTCGTTCCATTGTCATTACTAGTCTTATATAAGATATATAGGTAATTTTAGGAATTTAGTACATGTTTGAAAAAGCTTAATATTGATAGTCCAAGAATAACTAACTAAAAATGGGTGAATTGGTGTTTAAAATTTTTTCGAAGAATCAATCTAAATCAAGCAATTAAAGAAAAAATAGATTAATTCAAATAATAAGCACAAATATAAAAGTGATAGGTAAAAAAGATAGATGATGCAACCGATATAATTGTAGAGGTTCGATCCAAAGCAATGATCTACGTCATCCGTTACCAAGCACACCGGCACGAGCATGGCCTTTTCACTATATTGATTGACTTATGGTGCAATCCTACCCTTTACAACGCTTCCGGTGACTTACAAAAAAGGAGCATTAATCCTTATACAATGTTGAGCTTTACAAGACATCAACACGACCAACTATTGAGCTTTTACGGGACCTCAATATAACTCACACGGTGACTTACAACAAATAGCACTGATCCTTATACAATATTGATCTTTAAAGGATTTCAATACGACCCACACTTTATTAAAGTGATTTTACAATGGAATTCATCTATTAATAAATAATAAAAACAAGTTAAGTACTAAGAGATGCTAACACTTCAATGAATAGTAATAAATGATAGTTCAAGTGTTAGACGAAAATTTTTGATGAATATGGTAATTAAAATTTAGATTCAATCAAAGCGTTTCAATGAGAAGATGAAGAAAAAATAAATGGAATGTCGGTTCAAAAAAAATATTCTCAAAATATATATCTCTTTAATGAATAATTGTAATAAATTAAGTATTAAGAGAGAAATGAGAAACTTTGATAATTATGATGATTTTACAAGTTTAATTCAATCAATCAAAGTTTTCAATATGAAAAAGTAGAATAGTTTATACAATGTAAATGCAAAGATCTTCTTTAAAAATATATATCTCTTTTAAGATTGATATAAATAAATTAATCACAAAAAAAACTGAAAAACTTTGATGAGAGAAATGATTCAAGAAGTTTTGATTCAATAATCAAAGTTTTTGTTATGAAAAAATAAACGAAATGAATGTAAAAATGTAAGTTCAAAGAAGATATTTTACAAAAATATTTCACAAGAAAACTCTCTCTAGTTGTTTAATGAATGCATAGTGAAGTGGTATTTATAACACTCAAAACGTAAAAAACAATCCTGCACAACCGGACGTCCACCATCAACTGGACGACTAAATTAGACGTTGTGCGTCAGAAATCAGAACGGTTAAAAAATGACAGTTGGCGAATCGGACGTCCGTATGTCTACCTGGTCAACCAGACGTTCAGTTGACTTTGAATTTTTTTTTTTAGATATGATCTAAGTTCAAGTATCATTTTGAAATATTAATCTTACTTTTGTTCAAAAATATTTTATGCAAGTAATATGAAATTAACTCTTCGTGCACAAAATGATTTTTGAGTTATTGTCGTTCATTACTAAAGATCAAAGTGTTATACCTTTACATATTATCTTGAAAGTCTAGCCTTTAATCTTAATTCAAAGTTTCTTCCTATCTGACTTTTAAACTCTTGATTTTGATCTTTCTTGATGTTTGACTTTAATGCTTGACTTTGATATTGACATTCTTCATGAGTCTGATTTGTTAGTCTTGATTTTGATCTTTTATGCTCTCGTCTTGAATTATTTGACTTAAATGCTTAACTTCCAATTTGATCTTCATTTCGAATCCGATTTATATGTTGATTTTGACAATGCTTGATTGATTTTAACATTGAACTATCATCACTCAAAATCAATTGTTAGAAACAATATTAATCTTGTTTGTTATGATCAAAATATTAAAAATGAAATCAACCATAGGTCAACAAAATTGACCACACAAGTTTTCTTTCATATTTGGCTCTTAAACTCTTGATCTATCTTTGATGAGCTCTCATCTCAAATGATTTGACTTGAATGCTTAACATCCACTTTAATCTTCATTTCGAGTCCGATTTATATATTGATATTGACAATGCTTGATTGATTTTAATATTGAACTATTATCACTCAAAATCAATTTTTAGAAACAATATTAATCTTGTTTGTTATGATCAAAACATTAACGATGAAATCAACCATATGTCAACAATTTATCCATTTTTTATTATGACAAATAAAATGATTTGCAAAGTAAGATTAAACAATTGATATCATATTGATAAATAAATATACATTATAATTTTTGCATGTAATTCATATATTCTCCTTATCTTTTACAAATCAATAATCACATACGCAAAGCATATAAATGATTTTTCTTCTTTCCCCTTTTTCATATGTTCCAAGTATATTATATTTTCAGATCAAAGTATGCATAATCATCTCACTTCATATTTTTTCCTATTCTGGCATAAGTAAAAAGGCATAGCATTTGAGATCTAAAGACAACCACAGGGAACAATAAAAGATTTTCCCTTTTCAAATCTATCTTACTCAATTTATCCGTTTAGCATAAACAAAATGATAGCACAAATGAGAGGAAGAGTATGACATATAAGATCAAATTATTAAATCAACCATGGAAGATAATATCATATTCCTCCACAATTAAGCACAA
Organism: Fraxinus cuspidata; assembly: GCA_903798385.1. NCBI lineage: Eukaryota > Viridiplantae > Streptophyta > Magnoliopsida > Lamiales > Oleaceae > Fraxinus > Fraxinus cuspidata. The sequence continues at coordinate 3,031 of CAIGRP010092791.1, read as the reverse complement.
GATGCCAAATATATACAAGTTTAAATAAGAGGATAATTATCACATTTATAGTAAAATAATAATCAAAGTAGGAGTGATGAAATAACAAAAGCGTACACAATTGGGTCCATCAAATAAGCACAAGAGGGCAAATATATACAAGTTTGAATAAGAGGATAATCATCAAAATTATAGTAAAATAATAATCAAAGCATGAGTAATGAAATGACAAAAGTGAGATCATTTTAAATAAATTTCAATCAATTATGCACATAGAATCAATCATATTAGAACATTTAGTATGATTCAATTTAGTCACATACTACAAATTCATTGATAATTCTCAAACCTCTTTAATGTATGAAAATCTATCAAGTGTCAGAGGTTTAGTAAGAATATTGATCAATTGATTTTTCCTATTCACAAATTCGAATACAATATCCTCCTTTTGGGTGCCGATGTAATATTTTAGTGCTACAAAGATATTTCACAAGAAAACGCTCTTCTAGTTGTTTAATGAATGCATAGTGAAATGATATTTATAACAGTCAAAACGCAAAAAAAATTATGCCCAACTGGACGACCATATCGGACGTCCGCCACTGATCATGCAACTAAACTAGTCGTTGCTCGTCGAAAATCAGAACGGTTAAAAAAATTATAGGTGGCGAACCGGACGTCTACCTAGTCAACTAGACATCAGGTTGACTTTGACTTTTTTTTATTGGATATGATCTAAGTTCAAGTATCACTTTGAAATATCGATCTTACTTTTGATCAAAAATATTTTATGCAAGTAGTATGAAATTAACTCTTCGTGCACAAAATGATTTTTGAGCTATTGTCATTCATTACTAAAGATCCAAGTGTTATACCTTTATATATGATCTCGAAAGCTTAGTCTTTGATCTTGCTTCAAAGTTTCTTCTCGTCTGACTCTTAACTTTTGATCTTGATCTTTCTTGATGTTTGACTTTCATCTTGACCTTCTTCATGAGTCCGATTTGATAGTTTTGATTTTAATCTTTTAAACTCTCGGCTTGAATGATTTGACTTGAATGATTAACTTGCAATTTAATCTTCATTTCGAGTTCGATTTATATGTAGATTTTGGTAGTACTTGGTTGATTTTAATATTGAACCATCATCACTCAAAATCAATTGTTAGAAATAATATTAATTTTGTTTGTTATGATCAAAACATTAACGATGAAATCAACCATATGTCAACAAATATAATTAAGTTCTTCAATTAAATTTTTTGTTCACACATTTTGTGGATCATAATTCATTACCCATTTTTTATAGTTGAAATATAATTAAGTTCTTCAATTAAATTTATTGTTCACACATTTTGTGGATCATAATTCATTACCCTTTTTTTATCTCTATATTGAGATCCGCGGTTTAAATTTTAATTTAATCACTACCCAAAAAGATTGTATATGATCCTCCGTTTTTTCCCCTTGAAATAAAAACTACATAGTAGTAAAGTATATTGAATTATTCATATTACTAAAACAAATCTACTATGACGACCATGACACTTTACCATCTTTCAACCTAATATATGTTTCCCATAATACCTAGGGTTGTAACTTATGCCCCGTTTGACAGCCATTATTTTGAGAAAATTGATGAATATCGATTTTTTAAGAATGTCTAGTTAAAAAGTGAGGAATTTTTTTTAATTTTACGTGCAAAATATCTTATTATATAATGTGTAATTAAAAATGTGCATGAGAATTAAAAAGTTTGAAATAATGATTATTATTAAGGGGACACACATACATAGCATATGCATTGATTGATGATGTTAGTGGCTAAGTTCAAGAATATTGTGTTAGAGACATGCTACGAGTTCAAAATAATGGGACGAAGATAGTTGATAGTAATTGACTTTAATAATCTTTTTTTTTTTTTTTCATTTTGACACCTCTTCTCTAGCTTAGTTTTTGGTTACATTCTTGATACCGCGTCGAAGTATTCTTGAAAAACTTCGCAACGTGTGTTTAAGACTAAAAAATCGTCAAATTGCAAGTTCTGAATATTAGAAAACCAACAAAAATTGGAATTTCTTTCAATTTCGTACACTTTGGTCCCCAACATTAATTTCTTGTGCATCCCAATTCCTTTGTATTTGCATAATAAGTCTTCAACTTCAAGACTTGATTATTTTGTTTCTCAATTCCTCATTTTTTTTTAACTTTAATCCAATTTCATCCCATCTTGTTCAATTTGAGTTTTCTCCTAAAGTAATCATAAAATAAACAACAATTAAGCATCTAATTGATAAAATCACTCCCAAATGTCCATTTTTTATGGCTTGAATAAGTGTAAAAATACACATTTCAATACCATCTTTATTTCGCTTTCAAATGTTCTATAAAATCGTGCACAACCTATTCTCATGCATTTATTCAAATGATTTCTTAGGTGAAGCCATAAGGAACCGCCTTATTCAACAACATTTTTCTAGAAAACGAATATTGAAAAGTTACCAATTCCATTCCATTATGCAAGCGAAAAGGGCAAAAGCTACATCTTTTTAATCCAATTAAAATTTTAGGATTTGCATCCTAGGTTGTTTCTAGGGTTAAGAAAAAATCTCATGCACCAATTTATAATTTAATTGACCCCAAAAATGGGCCACGAGTTTGTATTTGCAATTTACTGCTGATTATAATTGTTCCACTAGGTAAAATGATCCCAAAGTTGAATTGGATATTTCGCGTTTAGCCTTCTTCCAAATTTGAAAAATACAAATCCATGATCTCAATGCTAGAACTTAAGATCTTAACCCTTTTATCTGATTTGACTAACTTGAAATCCTAATATGAAAATTTAGGACTCGTTTTACATTTCAGTTTTGTATTTTGAGTTTTAAGTTCAATTTTAGTTTTCTATTTTAAATGTTTGTTTTAAGATTGTTAAAAATGTGTTTGATTTGTTATTTTGAAAAAAATATTTCTAAAAACAGAAAATTAGAAAATATGTTTGGTTTGAAATTTTTAAAATTGGTTTATCACATTTTATTCCATGAAATTTGATT
>CAIGRP010092775.1:0-16859 GCA_903798385.1 Fraxinus cuspidata | reverse complement strand
AAATCCTCAAGAAGTTTTATAAGGAAATGAAAATCATTCATACAACGAGGGGAAAAAAAAAAAACAAAAGAAAAAAGAAAAGAAAAGGTGCTGGTATTTATTTTGGTTTAGTCTTAGATGAGTTGGCTGATTGGTACGTATGAGCGGTAAAAAATCGCACTTTTCGCATGACGATATAGATAAGTAAAAGTGTGTTAATACACAAAAACTTGATAATAATTTCCGTCACATTTTAATTTGAGTCAATTCACTTTGTAAGAAATTATTGTCCCCCTGTTTAACAGGTGCAGAAGTGACAACGGGTGATTGAATGTAAAAAATTGACTATTTTTTAACTAATCCAAGCATTCTGTCAAGAAAGATGATATTTTATTTTCTAGCAAATGTAGCATGATTGTTTTACTTTTAAGAAAGTCTAGACATATACAATGGGTGATTATATTCGCACAACATTTTTTTTTAATATAAATACATCACATTTTAATTACATTAAAAGTCATTAACTTTTATTCAATAGCACATTTACGTCTCTTAACTTTTTTTTCATCACATTCTTATTTTTTACATTTTATTAATAAAAAAATTTGTCCCTAATTATGATTTTCGTTCAAACATATTGTTAACGTGCTTCAAAATAAGGATCAAATAGAAAAAGATGGCAAAACATCATGTAGTCGTCCCGTATTGTCCCATTTTTGTTTTGTCATGAATAAGAAGTGAAATTTCTGATTTGTCAGACAAATAGAATGAAAACGGAGAATATGTTCATCGCCTCAAATTCTTCGAGTTTGTTTTTAATGTATTCAAAATTTAAATCATATTTAAAAAATAAAGTAATATTCAAATTAAATATTAATTAAATGAATTTTAGTTGAGGTATTTTAATCTACCCTCCAAAGAGTCCTATCTAACTCGTCTATATCCCTAATTATGAGTGTAAAAAAGAAAAATTTCTCATTGAGTCGATAAATCTACAGTGGTCCTCTGTACCATTAATTTTCTTTATTGAATTCTATTAAAACATATTTACATCAGGAATAAATTTTGATTTGTAAACTTCATCTTCTTGTTTGTATCATTAGTCCTTTCAGACGAAGTTCGAGCTTGAAAATCATAGGTCAATAGCTAAATTGCTAATTGCAACGAGAATAGAATATGAAGAATGCTATGTAGAGCGCAACGCAAAAGTTACAATATAAGCTAAATAACAATGTAAAAAATCTTATTCCTACCGCTTATTAGCATATCCAAAACAAGCACAAAATCTTATTCTTAATTAATCTGGACTCAAATCACATAAATTCTTATTGTTTTTTCCCCAACTTTTGTTACTAATCTATTAAGAGATCTGAAACAACATTAATTGAAAGACAACAATTCTGATGAAATGTGACAAAACTCATCTACTGAATTTTTATTTTCTTTTGTTTGTCCGACTTTGTCGGTTGAATTATTCAATTGAAATTTGGTCGCAAACTCCCAATCACATTATAAGAGCACGTACTAAAAAACAATATCTAAACGAAATTGTCAAACATTTGACCCTTCATATGAGTCTTGCTCAAGAATATTACTTCTTGGCATGAAGAAGAAAGTATCTTGATATAGTGTTGAGGTCCTTATTTAGTCGTCCCTAACTTTTGCCGAGATCCTTCTTTGACTTTAGATTTGGTTCGATTAGAGCAAAATCTCGATTAGAAGTTGGGGTAGACCAATAACTAGCTAAGATCACACACTTACATGCGACGTTAATTCTCAACAATGACTAACTACGCAATGATTCCAGACATGAAATTCGATGATGTACGCACAAAGGGCGTCTATTTCTGAAGTTTCTTGTAATGTATGGGAACAGAATGAGATTCATACAGATAATTCATCCACATAACAAGGAAAAATCTTACATGGTCGTTGAAGTATCAATATTAGAAATAGGTATACGAATTTTATGGTTTTGCAACTATAGTAGACTTCTATACCAAGATAAGTAGCAAACAAAAAATCCAATATGATGAAAAGAGCATACCCTCGAGGCTTAATCGAACTCACTTAAACAGTCCCATACCAATTCCAGCTTCTCCTCCGAATGGTCCAGGGCTTCCCCGAGCCTTGGAATAAGAAATATAGTAAAACTCGGAGATAATGCCGGTGAAGAAAATGAAAGACGCTCCTGCTGCGAAAACTCCTTTCCTCACGGTCTCACAAGATGGAGGGTTTTCGAAAAACCGCGTCCTATACTTGGTGTGATAAGCATTAGTCACCGATCCAGCCAGCAAGCAAACCTCAGCAATGAAAAATGTCACCCTGGATCACAATTGCATATTCTGATGTTAAATTCTCTTACGGAAAATAGATTTTGTGTATATATGGTTGAAATGAGCATGTACCAGCAAAAGCCGAAAAGAAGAACTGCACACGCCCTCGAACTTCCAGGACTTAGAGCCTTGCCACAGCAGAAGCATCTACTGGTGAACATTATAAGTGCTTGACTCGCCATGAGGAAAAAAAATGCACCGACTCCAAATCCAGTAGAAATATCAGAATCATATACGCAGTAGTTATAATTACGCTCGTTATCCAACGTTATCGTGGCCTGTCAACATCGACGCGATCAATACGTTAGGAAAAAATTTCGTACTGAGAACCATGAAAAGGTGCTAGCTAGACATGTATATGCTAGGAACAAGATTCCTATTGCTTGAAATTCAGATTTCATTTTATTGAAATTTCTTAAATCTGGAATGCATATGCATTGCTATGGTTTTCAATAGTTTCCTGTTGAGACTATTCAATCGAGAGCAATTAGTCATCATAAAGAAAAATAGACGGACAATAACACACAATATTTATAGAGATTCGCATCTGAGCTGTAGCCTATAGTAATTCATTATGATAATAGAAGATTACAAGGAAAAATTGCAAATCTTATGTTCTCTAACCTCTCTCTTTTATAATGGTAATACAAAATTTTAATGAAGACTCCCTATTTATGAAACAAATTAGGGTAAGACTGAAATTATAAGTATGAAATTTCTAAGCTGTCCTTAATGAAAATTTTGATCGAAGGGCTCTACTCCTTGCACCCTCCTATTCCCTTTTTCAACCCCCACTATGACCTCACTCTGGAGGTTGATTCGCGTACTCGCTCTGTATATCGACAATAATTAGATTCCATAACTTAACAATTCCAACTGAGAAAATATATATATTGCGATTTTGATGTGAATAATGCTATATGGATACCCCTATGCATATAGATGACTAAACCAATTAAGAAAGTAGGGAAAGAAAGAGAGACATACAGTGCTTCTTCTTTGCTCAGCAGCAACAGCCAAGGCAAAAGCAATGAGATCGAAAACGAAGACAATGATCATTAACAATTTGGAAGCCATTGAAGGGATTATTCAATTTACCGAGATCTTGATCTCTTTCTCTAGTCTGTATGCCTGTACATTCTTCTTCTCTTCGTACATATAGATGACCAGTTTGAGTAAGCAGGGAGCAAATATGAAAAGAGAGAGATTTGCCAACAATATTATATGTGACATTTCAACACTTCACCAGCAAGCAAAGCAACTGACTACCAGAAAGTAGAAGGTAGGTAAATGGTCCAGTTAATTTCAACTACTAATTTCTGCTGGCGATTAAATGAAAAAGTATGAACATGACTAGGAAATCAAAACAAAATGGAACAAATAAATATGAATATTTTACTTGGAAAATTCCCAAAAATATTCTCCTTTCTGAGAGAATTTGAAAAATGTGACATGACTGAAAGCCAAGTGTTTTGGATTGTAAAATTGAATACACAAGAATGTCCTAAGCACATAGCAAGGTCGCTAGAGCATCTCCAATACTATCGTGGATTGCAATAAAAAGTTCTCGCATGCAACATGTTTAAGACTGTCTAGCTGTCAAGAAAAAAAATAAACATTGTTAAGAGGACATTTAGATGTAGTGAATCTTCTAGACAGAATGAGTCACTGTAATTTTCTCTCTTTCTCTTTGTTCTTAAATATATATTAGAAATGAAAATTGAATCATAAACGAAATTAATTTAGGATGAAATTTGAAACGGACTATCTATTCATTAATGACACGTAGACCAGAAACCTTACTATTTAGATGTTATCTAAATTGTTATCAATGGAATGGACTCTTTATCCGTCCCATTTATATAGACTGACTTTGTTTTTCACGCAGATTAAGAAATTTTATTTAATTTCATTGAAAAAATAATTTGCAAAGAATTTTTATAGTTTACCTTTATTTAATTATCAACAACTAGTAGTAAATAATGTGTTTTTGTCCATATATCCAAGAAGACGTGGGAAATGTGCGTATGTATTTGGATAATTCCAAGAAGATAAATTAAAATCTATATAATTTTAAAATTAAGTGGGAGAAATTGGTTATTACTAGGTAAATTAAATAAGAGTATATTATAAACAAACAAAACAAATATTTTCTCAACAAAAAACATGACTATATAAATGGAATAAGGAAATAAGGAAAGTCAGCATATATAAATGGATAAGAGAGTATCACACATGATTTAGAAACCAAGGTAGAGAAGTCCTATTTACATTTAATGACTTTTATGGTGTTTGCCCATGTTTAGAGGTTGAGATACACAAGGAAATGGGCTGAGGTGGATTCTTTGACGTCTCTTCAACTTATCAAGAAGCAATCTTCAGGATTATGGTAATCTTGTATATTTTCAAATGTAAGGTGGTTATGTCCGCTATAGATGTATATTTTGAGAAGATAAAAATTGAGAAATTGATAGATGTTATCAAGTCAAAATTAGTTATTTAATATCTACTATGGTTTTTATGCTTTAATCTATAGTATTTTATTTATTCGTAGATTTTAAATAAATGTGCTAATGAACTTTAATAAAAGTAAATAAGCAAATGATTATGAAAATTCATGTCCGGAATAGAGCATGGTCTATTTAAATTATAAATAAATAGAAGCGAATGGTGGATAAGTGGATAAAATTTATAGGTATAGGTTCTACGAACTGTATAGATAAAAGTAGTTTGAACTAATTATGTTTATAATTTAAAAATAACCTTAAGCTTAATTGGCATTTTAGCAACGAAGTGTGAAAAGGAGACTTGATACGGTTGCAATTCGCATTGATACATTGAAACGAGAAATATATCCAAAAACACATGATACGACCAAGACAAAAGAGAAAATGAAACTTACCCACCAAGACGGATTTAGTGGATGTATATTTTCCGCATCTAACAAAACCCGTGGCCACGAGCACAAGAGATGTCCCCATTCAGAGAACAAGTACAAACTAATGAATTTGTACTTGACTTCACATTTTTAACCCTCATTACGATGACCAAAATTTTAGTACTTCCCTTCCTCTCACATTCAATTGGCACCTAAATGTTGATGTTCTTCCCTCGAGTCTCAATGACCTAACTCAAGTCATCGGGTACCCATCGTAGTCCTCGGACAGTAGTCCGAGAGGCCTATTCCCAAATGTTGGCTTTTTGGACACTCTGGTGTTAATACTTGGTAATTGAGGAGTCTTAGGATTGACGCCTTGAAATGATGAATGATGTTTGTTTGAAATTGTCTTTTCTTTTATATTTGAGGAGTAGATGAACACACTTGCAGCAATGGTTGCATGTTGCAGATGTACGCACAACATAAAATGTGTGCTCACAAATTAAAGATTTGATTTCTTGTAAAGCAAAAGGGTAATCACCTACACTTCATAGTAGAACAATAAAATTAGTCAACATACACTACAGGAAATATCACTTTCAACAACCATATAAATGGTCGTACAATATACGTTATTAGTTGCCTATCACATTAAACGACCAAAATTAGCTGGTTGTTTGGTTGGCAAAGAGGTGTTAGCAAGTATATTCAACGACTAATAATATATTTGGTCGTTGAATAAATTATTTTAGCAACTAAATAATTGGTCGTAAAATGTTTGTATTGACAACCGATTATCTTTTTAACAACCACTTGTTTGATTGTTGTAACAACTAGTTTTGTCATTAAATTAAATACAATAAAAGCAACCAAATTTTAGTTGTCTTTCATTTAAACACTGAAAAAATAATCGTTAAAAATTAAAATTGACAACCAATTGATTTTATTTCAACACTTTCTTAATTTGTCGGTGTATTAATTATTTTTGTTGATAAAATATCATCAACTACGAAAAATGCGGCTCAGAGACAAATTTTTTCTTTGCTAATGACTTGAATTTAGTAGGTAATAACTTTTAGCAACAAAACCAATCCGTCGATAAATCAAACAATGAAACCCTCATCGTTAATTATTTTATTAATATATTTTTATTGTGAATTAAAACTATTAAAATTTTAGAATATTTAAAATACATCAATAAATAAACAAATTCGAATTGCAAACATTTTCATTCCATGAATTAACCGTTCAAAGTTACACAAAATTACATTAATTTCACTCTTATTTCAAAAATCAATACTAACTCATATCAACCTCTTTGCAAAGTGCCGCACACTGTGCTACATCATTTCAAAAACTAAAATATTTGAATGTATATCCTTCATCATTTGCTAGAGTTAATGAGATACACGAAAAATAAAAATTACTCAATTGTGATGAACCGACTTCATTCATTTCTCTTTGCAACTAATATAAATTACAAAAAACAATTATTAGAATTTATAAATAAACTGAGAATTAGTTTAGCTTGCTAACTTCTTTATACGATAAAATTTTAGAGTAAACTTCGACATTTATAAATGAAGAAATAAATTGATGCCACTGAATATAATTTTGGATTCTCATTCTAATGTGCGTTAAAATCAATAGCAATTGAGGATATATACACTAACTTACTAATTATTTATGAGTAATGAGATAGTTTCATCATAATTTAAAATTTTAAAACAATCTAAATCTCAATAAAAACAAAGGAGAACTCATTTACACTAAACAAATCAAAATATTGAAAGGACATTCTTATTTGTAGTTCACATTATCTACAAAAATGTATATCATATAAAAATATTCTTAACATTTATATTTGTAGTTCGCATAATTTACAAATATGTAAATCATCTAAATATATTCACACGTATGCAAATTATTAGAACACATAATATTATCAGTAGAGACACAAAAAATGCATCAAAATGGAAAATATAGATCCAACGATCAAACTGTATATTAAAAACAAAATTCATTGAACAAAATCCTTAAATAGATGCAAACACTAATTCTTACATAACTGAAAGAAATTAATGTGGAAAAGAGTTTTGACCTGATATGGATATAAATATAAAATTTGGAGAATAGTAATAATACTAAGACATAGTAATTCAAAAATTCAAATACAAAAAGAGAAATGAATTTGTTTTTGCAAGTAGATAAGAAGAAAAGAAAAGAAACTTAAAGAGTGTTTAATTTGCTCAATTAAATTTGGAATCCTAGTTTTTATTTTTTAGATTCCACACAAAAGATAGAAAATGAGAATGCAAAAAAGAACAAACCTTGAGGATGAAGAACTAAAAATATCAAATTATCAAAGATTGAATTGAATTGATAATAAGCAATCTTATTTAAAAATTACCATCTTATACCACTTATACAAAACAACATGCATATTTAAAGAAATTGAATTTTTATTGTGCTTTATTGTGAATAACAACTTTAAAATACATTACAAAATTCTTATTTTGATGTAAGAAAATTCTCATCTGATCTATTTTAATATAAATATGTGAAATCAAATTTAAAAAGTAAAGAATGTACAAACGTGACTATTAGAATGCAAAAATCGATGCAAAATTATATTCATTAAATATATCCAGAAATAAAAATATAAAAAGTATACCTTATTTAATTTGTCAAAAGTAGTGACACATTCAGCCTCTTACTTTGATTTACCTAAAATTCAAGTAAATAGGTTTGATTCATTTCGATTTGATTCGATCTAATTAGGTTCTATATCATTGGAGACACGCACCTCTGTTCTAGTAATTATGTGAAAACCAAAATGAGACGATGATAAAAAAAAATCATAAAAATAATTGATAAGAACTTGAAACCAAATGTCAATTCTAAATTCTATTCTCTTGACAATTTAAGAAACAGAAGTACACAAATTCCTTGATAGTTACTGTTGTGTTAATTATGCCCAAAATCTCTGATACAAGTTGTTGTGAATTCAAGGATCACGTATCGCTCGATACCACTTGATATGAAACAAATCACCAGATTGAGATGTTGAAGTTATATAGCACAATAATGAAGTATTTGATCACAAGCAAAAGAATAAAAGAAGACATGAAAATATATAAATGAATTAAGAGATTTTATTGCACCAATAATAATTGAGAAATATACAATTGATTTTAAAGTTCTAATAATCTCTTTTCCCATATTATTCTCACTTTAAGAAATTATATAGAAGAGTTTAATATTTATAAGGAACATATAATGGACGTCCAAATCCTCCTAGTAGAGTTGTTGGTGTGTCAAAAAATTGAGTCCAAAACGGAAATGGAGAGAAAAATGTGAAAAATAGGAACAGGTACGGCAGCGCCACCTCTGGGCGTCCCGGTGCCTAGGCCCGGGCGTTTTGCTCAAAATAATTGTTTTTTTTTTCAAGTTGTTTTTTCCACCTTGAACTTTTATTCAAATCCAATATCAATTTCCAACTCCCAATAAGGATCCAAAATAGAACTTCAACTTGACATAGGACTCCAATAGTATTCCCAACTGAATTTTGTTTGACGTGCACTTCAATTAGAACTTTTCAACTACTTCAACGAGAAATTCGAATTGCACCCAAATTCTAACAGTTACCATGATTTATTTTATGAAAATCATTTTTTTGTAAGAAGATATAGCGAGAGTGAGAGAAACCGGTAGGGTGGGAGAAGCAAGTATAGGAAATGAAAGCCATTAAAACAATTTATAAAAAACCATTAAAAATGAGTCCCTTCAATTTCTCTTGCATTCGAACCAAAGCAAAACGTGCAGAATTAAAAACAAATGATAAAAAGTCTGCAGAGCAATTAAAACAAATGATTTAACCAAAGAAAAAAGTGCATAGTTAAAACAAAATAACAAATCAATGCTTGCAAAAATGTTAGGAGTATTAAATAAAATAAATATACGTCAAGGATATTTTTGACCTATAGCTAAATATATAAGAATAAAATTAGTATTCAAAAATTTATCGATCCTTCCTTTTCAAATATAATGTAGATAGATTAATATTATTAAAATTTCTCACAATTTCATCAAATTCATCATTGGGTTTTGACTCTATTTTATTGGTAATTAATGTTTTTACAGTTTAGTCAAATATTGAAAGTTCCAAAACAAACTGGAAGACGAAAGATTTTGATATGTGCAAGTCACGTGCCAAAAATAAAACGTCAGAAGGGCAAAAGTGTCCAGCGAAAAATTTAAAGTTTGAATAACCTGAGAAGTAGAGGATCAAGAATGAGTCCCAGCACAATAAATCACTTAAAAGCTATAAATAAGAAGGATAAAATGAATGATTCATAGCGTAATAATATAGAGGGAATGGATTCGTAACTACTCCATTAAAATCTGCCGAAAATAACTCATAATCATGTTATCATCTCCTCCATGTCACCCAGGTACTCCCATTCATCTCTCCTGCATGATATTTGTACACGCACACATATACATAAACTTGTGTTGGTCTTCTTTTAAACCCACTTTCATTTATTGCGTTTAATTAAGTCATCGAACTGTGTTTTATGTGGGTATTTGTTTGATTATGTGGAATGCAGGGATTGAGGGAGAATTAGATTTGGAGTTTACCGGCGGTAGGCGGCGGCGGATTGGTGGAGGAATGGAGCTCGAGATGGCGGACGTGGAGGCCCAAACTCAGGCGGCCACGGAGATAGAAAGTCCGGCCATCTTCAAGAAAGCGAATCGTCTAGTTTCATTGAAGGTTTATTTTCTGATTCATTTGTCTGTATTACATTGCATGCATGCATTATAAAAAAAATAAATACACCAACATAAAAAGGGTTTTGTTTATTAGTTATTTGGCAAAAAATAATTTACTCCAAAATAGATTTTTTTTTTCAATAGAATTGGGCATTAGTGTTGAATTTTTTTTTGCCCTAATTTAATCTGATAAAATAACTACTGAAATTTTGATTTAATTTTTGATGTAAATAGTAGATTCAAAGAGTCATTAATCATAATCATATATGTAATTTAGATGAAAATATTGTTTTAAATTGTTATGAAATGATAATTTATATATTTCTAGTGTTCTTGAATAATGTAGAAAATAATTCATAAGAGTTTTCCAGAGAAATTTCTCCAAGAAAACTGGATCAGTGGACACTAGATTTCCAGCTAAAACCTTCTAGGGCTTCACTTTTTACCTAAACCCAATTACCCAAGATTGATTTCAACAAAAGAACTTTTGCACGTGTATGCTTTTATCTTTGTTTACAAAACCTCATTTAATCCGTGTATTTTGACTTCATTTATCTCAATCATCCAACTTTACAGTGCTATTTTGATCTTTAATGAATGGCTCTTGTTGAAGTGTCTATATAATGTATACCTAATAAATCTAAGACACGATTGTTGGATTGGATTGTATAAAAAATAAAAGAAGTTAAAATCTTGTGAGCATTGTCCAATAAAACATTCATCGTATTCGTATTCGTATTGTTAATGTTTTTATTTTTGAATTTTAAATTCAGTATCCTCAAAGGGAGTATGATGATTACATTTGCAGTTTGAGGATGTTGTTTACAAGGTTAAAATCAGACAGGAAGGATGTATGAAGAATTCGAAAACAGAAGAGAAATTAATCTTGAAGGGTATAACAGGTATAGTGTTTCCTGGAGAATTGCTAGCCATGCTAGGTCCATCAGGAAGTGGCAAAACAACTCTACTGACCGCGTTAGGAGGTCGGCTAGGTGGACGTCTCGGTGGAAGCATAACATACAGTGGAAAGCCATTTTCAAACGCAATGAAGCGAAATACGGGCTTTGTTACACAAGATGATATCTTATATCCTCATTTGACTGTGACAGAAACACTCGTGTATACTGCACTTTTGAGGTTGCCTAATAGTATAACTGGACAGGAAAAGGTCAATCATGCAGAAGCTGTGATATCTCAGCTTGGATTATCGAGATGCAGGGACAGCATTATAGGCGGTCCCTTTTTGAGAGGAGTCTCTGGGGGTGAGCGAAAACGTGTTAGTATTGGGCAAGAAATGCTTATTAATCCAAGTTTGTTGTTTCTTGATGAACCCACATCAGGCCTTGATTCAACAACGGCTCAAAGGATTGTCCACACATTGTGGGAATTGGCTAAGGGAGGTAGAACGATAGTTATGACAATTCACCAGCCATCAAGTAGGCTTTTTTATATGTTTCATAAGGTGCTATTGCTGTCTGAAGGCAATCCTTTGTATTTTGGGAAGGGCTGGCAAGCTATGGATTACTTCTCGAGTATCGGGTTTACTCCTTCTGTTGCTATGAATCCTTCAGATTACCTGTTAGATCTTGCAAATGGTACGTTGATGATATCTTATGTGAATATGAATCCTCATGTTTGATTTTGAGATTTCAAAGCTCTTTGGGAGTCTTATAATTCACTATAAGAGAATCAAGATGCAAACTTCGCGATATAACCATCCTTTTCTGTATCATTTCATACTGAGCACTTATTATTGAAATTTGAGTTTTCTCTGAACATTCTATTGCACATATTTTTTAATGTTTGATGTATGTATTTTAAGTCTTTCTTTGGTTTGAAACAATCAGTTGATGCCATATCTTAATTTTATGAAGGAGTTTCAACCGATGACTCACGGGAAGATCAAGCCGCCATTAAGCAAACTTTGATGTCTGCTTACAAGACTAAACTATCAGCGAAGGTGAAATCAGAACTTGAAATTGATAGTCAGCTTCAAGAAGCAATGGACGACAAGCAGTTTAAGCAATGGTCTACAAGTTGGTGGCAGCAATTTTCTGTGTTGTTTAGAAGAGGTTTGAAGGAAAGAAGGCACGAAGCCTTTTCAATCATTAAGATTGTACAGGTCTTAGTGGTATCATTATTGTGTGGACTATTGTGGTGGCAATCGGACAGGAGTCACATACAAGACCAGGTAACAAAATTTTGCTTTAAAGTTTTTTCTGAATTTCTGTGTTTGGCTGTGCTTTAAAGACTAACTTTCTGGAAAGCTACGTTTTGTTAGTAAAGAAAGTAAATTTGAAAATCATTTTTGACTTGCTTTTGAGTACAACCAAACGGTCCGAACAAGCTCTGAAACTTAGAAATGAATTTGGTGAATTGCTGAACATCGGTATGAATGCAGGTGGGGTTTTTCTTCTTCTACTCCGGATTTTGGGGCTTCTATCCTCTCTTCCAGGCAATTTTCACGTTTCCCCAAGAGCGTATGATGCTACAAAAAGAACGATCTTCGGGAATGTACCGCCTTTCATCGTATTTTATGGCACTAACTTTAGGTGATCTGCCAATGGAATTAGTCCTCCCCACAGTCTTTGTCACCATAACCTATTGGATGGCAGGCCTCAAAGCAACAGCAGTGAACTTCTTGTGCAGCTTATTTGTTCTCCTCTTCAGCGTATTATGTTCTCAAGGCCTTGGACTCTCCATTGGAGCATTGGTCATGGACCAAAAATCCGCGACCATACTAGGATCGGTTATCATGCTTTCTTTCCTTCTAGCAAGTGGTTTTTATGTCCAACATGTTCCCAAGTTTATAGGATGGATCAAGTATATATCTATAAGTAATTACACGTTCAAGCTTTTGTTGCGCTCACAATACAAGCCCGGTGATACGTATCCTTGTGGGACCAATAAAACTTGTTTGGTCGAGGATTTTCCTTCGGTGAAGCATGTAGGACTTGGTGGAGTAGCTGTCTCATTGGTTGCCATGGCTATAATGCTTGTGGCATACAGGTTGATTGCATATCTTGCCCTCTCGAGAATTGGCGTGATAAGGAAATAGAGCAATTTTTCGGGAGATTCTCCCAGTATTGCTTGACGTAAAATGGAATAATAGATTTGTTTCTTTATGTTGTAATTTTACTGAGGCCAATGACTGAACTTTATGCAGTAAGCAGTGAACAAATCATCAGTTAAATGACCTTTTATGCTTTCAATATTGAGTGTTGAGTTGAATGACAAAATGTCCATAAGATATATGCATCGGAGATGGTTGTTAAGGTATGTTCGTACTAGAATGAATAAAATATGTTAATGAATTGATGATACGATGTATTGTGTTCATTTAAAGAATCGCTTATTTGCAAGATTGATGAAATAATCTCAGTATCTCGATCTATAAGAACGGCGAAAATTAAGTGACATATATTCTATTCCAAGGATGGAGTTTTATTGGTCTTCTAGCAACTGTAGCCCGAAGTAATGAACTAAAAATAGAATGAAGAAAAAGAATCCACTCAGGGCCAATTTGGTTAATTTTATGAAAATATTTTATTAGTTAGAACAGCTTTTAGATGAAGTTAATCTAATGTAGCTTCCTTTAAAAACACTTTCAGGATTCCTCCAAAAACTTTTCTACCTAAAACCAAAAGTAAAAACAAAATTCGTACCAAATTAGCCCTTAGTCAGCTCTTATAAATAATAAAGTTTAGTTTCTTGGTTATTGATGGAATTTCGTTAAATTAAATTTATAATTTTTTTAATATTATTAAAAGAAAACCCATTCGTATTTTTAAAATTGATAGAGTTTCCAAAAATTTAATATGGTGATATTATTTTATTGTACGGTTAGGTAAGTTGTCGACATATCGGGACACAATGCATACACGTCAGAAACTACAATTGTGATCTAAATTATTTTTTAACTTTGTACACTTGAACATGTCATGACAAATTGCCAACACGTAGGACATGATATCGAACATAGTGGAATCTTCAAATTATTATTTTTTTATTTTGTGTAGTTAGACAATTTGTCGAAATGTCGAGACTCGTCACTAATGCGTGTTAGAAATGTCAAGTTGTGCGTGCAGCTGGACATGTTATCGACACATTACAACATACTGGGAGATTATTATCAATGGTGTTGTCAGCTACTATTTATGATAATATCGTCAATATTATTTTCAGCAATCGCCGATAGTGATTTGGTTGCTGAGAACCGAGAACGGGGTAGTTATCTATGATAACGTCGTCAATATTATTTTCAGCAATCATCGGTAGTGATTTGGTTGCTGAGAACCGAGAACGGGGTAGTTATGGACGATAAAAGTTTATATTCTTTTATAAATTGCATTCGGTATCTTTATAATATTTAAGATGGATATGTAATTAATTTTTATTTTTTTCTAAGATAATTATGTTAATATTGAACTTTTCTATTTTTATTACTTAGCCCCTGTTTGGTACATATTAAAATTTTCATTCTCATTCTTCTACTTATTTTCAACCACATATTCTTCAATAAAATATTATTTTCCATCACATCAATAACTTTTCATTCTTTTTCAACCACACATTCTTCATCAATCTCCTATTTCAGAATACATTTTTCCAAAAAAAATGTAGATCAAACATACCCTTAATCCCTATTATAATGAGAATGCTTCAAAAATAAAAATAATAATAAAATTTGCCACTGTGGGACCCCATGTCCTAAAGGAGGTGAATTTTCAAACCAAGAATTTTGACTTTGGAATGTGTGGTTACAGAATAAAATTTTCATATTTCAAAATTACCCTTGGATTTTTAATGGAAAGGGGTATTTTGGTAAATAGATTGTTGAGAAGTTGAGATGTTTTGGATAAAATGATTTTTAACGACTTGTTTCCATCTATAAATGCACTGACACATGAACAGTAAATGAGATTTTTTACTTACGGAAGTCACCTTTGTGAAATGCATAATCCCATTATAATGTAAAAGTTTGTTTGATCGTAAGAATGTAATTGGATGGAAAGAAAATGAATTTCAGGGAATTGAATTATCTAAAACTTATTTTGCTGAAAATTGTCAATTAATTGTGTTTTATTTATATAATTTTTCACCTGAAAAATATTGAAATTTTGGACATTTTGGTGTTCGTTTGGCTTTATTTTTCATGAAAATTGTCCATTAAAATGATACTATTTATTACAATTAGAGATATAATTTATTTTCATTGCCAAATTTTATTTTTTTTAAAAATAAAGGTTACCTAAAAAAGCTTTTCCCACCAAACACATGGGAAAATCCTTTCCTCGAAAATTAAGCAAATGTGGAAAATCAAGAAAATGTGAAAAATCAATTCCATGAAAAAATTAGTCAATCAAACATGTAAAAATGTGGAAATGAAATTTAATTTCCATTTTCCATGGAAAAGATGTCCCAATCAAACATGGCCTAATTTTAATGGTCTCAAACGTATGTTATTGACAATTTTTTTTCAGGTAAATTAAATTTATTAAACTGTTTATATTATAATACTAGCTGAAGAAGTCATTCGTTATCTTAAATTACCTTTTTAGTTAAAATTTTTTTATTGAAGTAACATTTATTTTTTATATTTTATTTAATGACAGTTTTTTCTATAATAAATTAAGCCTCCATTTAGCAAATTTAGAAATGATTTATAAAGATGAATAGTAATTATTGTCACAAAATATGTGATTAATAATGGGTAATAGTTATGAATATTTGGTTAAAATTGATGTTCGATTTCAAATGTAGTTATGAACCATTTATAAATTTATATCCAAACGAAATCTAAGTTTATGAAAATAATACTTTTTTTTTTGTCGGATTATATCCACAAAAAGGGATAGAAAATGAAATAACTTTACATAGACAAATAGATTTCTGGCTAAAATTGTGAGCAAAATGTGTAGCCAATGACCCTTAGATGTGGAATATGTTGAAACCACGGAAACAAATTAATAATTTCATATTTTTAATTTTTTTATTTTTATCTCAGCTTCATTATTATTAATAATAATATTTCATTTTAATTATTGTGTTAGGTTTATAATGATTAGGTTTCTTTTTTATTACTTATGAGTTTGGAGTGTGTTTTGTATTAATTAAGACCTTAAGGACTAATTGAGTAATTTCAAGAATATTTTAGTCCATAATTACATACAAGGACATACTAATAGTAACACAATTAAAGACCACACTTGACAGTTTATGTAGTATTAAATTAAAACTCTTTTTCAATTTCTCTATCCAAATAAGACCTTTCAAGAAATTTTTCTATGGTTCTTTTGATAAGTAAAAGATTTGGGAATTTCTTTTGAAGCAATAATGTGTTAATCTAGTCGTCGCATATGCTATTTAATCTTATCTAATATTAAAGACGTTCCCGTGATTCTATATTGGCTCCATAATTTGACGAGAGAATTAGGTTTTGTTTCATATATAGTAAACAAGCATTAATAAATATCCTAACAAACCCTAGTTGTTCCAATTGTGGAAGAACATTGAACATGCATATGTTTGTGTGAGCCATAGTCGAAATTGCGGTGCAAAGGGAGAGAAAGTTAGGGGTCTGTCTTGGTTCAAACATATACAAACATTTGTGTATTACTGTATACTTGCCTAAATGAAGATAAAGTTGCCATCCCTTCTTGCATTCTTGCTTAATCAATCATCTTGTTTGAATCATGTATAGTCATTATGGGGTTGCTGGGGGCATGTTTTGAGACGAATCGTGGGTCGAGGAGCTAACAATTTTTTGAGGCCCACGAGCCGGCTTGTTTAGGCTTGTGAGTACAAGCCCCCAATCTGCTCTGTTTAAACTTGTGGATAGTTCTTTTCTTTTCTTTTTTTTCTCAATTTTGGACTTATTTTATTAATTTCTT
>CAIGRP010092755.1:0-22818 GCA_903798385.1 Fraxinus cuspidata | reverse complement strand
CTACTGCATTTATTATTTATTTATTATTATTTTTTTTCATTTTATTTCCTGTATTCTTTCGATTGGGTTAGTCGTATTTTCGACAACATTTAATCTAAGTCAAATTCATCAATTCATTTCAAATACATATTTTATGGGTCCAACAGCTTTTTAATCATACATTTCACTAATTTCTATCAAAATCTACTAAAAGTCTGATTTTAATCCCCACCAAACTAGGGCTATATGTGTGGGTAGAAAATGTTTTTTAATTTTTAAGCCCCCTGTTTGGGCTCCATTTTAATTTTAATATATTTTTCTCTTTTTTCTTTTCAATCACACATTCTTCAATAAAATAATATAACACGTAAACCTAAAACTTCCTTTTTATTTAACCACACATTCTCCAAAAAATTACTATCTTAAAATACATTCTTCCCAAAACCTCATTAAAATGGAGCCCAAACAAGAGCTATAACTATTTGTTTGTTCTGGTGCAGGGAATTTACATGTTCTGGAAACAGGAGCTCATGGTCATGGAGTAATGAAAGAGCAAACAAGAACTGTAACCAACATGCAGAGTTCTTAAGCAGGTCTGGAGTAATGAAAATTCATGGAGCTCTATGGAATAGCCCCAAGAGTCCATCTGCATGGTCTGATTCACCAGTTAAAGGTACATGTTGGAGATCCCCTTTCCTCCCTTTTTACACTCCTTCATTGCTACATATTTTACACCAAAATGATATGTTTGTTTATTAGTGGCATATATTTATGTAGAGTATCTACAAGCATAGAAAACACCACCACTATGAATAATATGGTTAAGTAACATATTCAAGTTTCATGCTGTAGTATTATTTTAGTCATACGAAAGGATAATATATTAAAGAGACTGCAAAAACTGTAACTGCAACAACTTTTAGGTATTGGGAGGTATGTGTACTTCCAAATTCTGTACTATTTCTTGAAGGTTGAAGCAAGTCATTTTTGGGAAGCATCGAATCTGTTCATACATTGAGAGGCTGAGAATACATGCTTATAAGTAACTTATGTTACTTAAAAGCAGCAATACTTTTCGAATGTGCATGTTTGAGTAAACTATAACCATTCTCAATAACATTTTCATGCTTAGCCAAATGGCTACTAGGGTTGTTGACATGTCAAATGATGGGAAAGGACATTATATTAATGTCCTTACTTAATAAAGCAACGAAAAGTTGCTTTAATCTAAGTTTCATTGATAATATTTTAATGCATTGTAGTTTTAGTAAACATCAGCCTTTTCCTTTCTTTCTGCCTCAGAAATTCGTCTGGGATGGATTTATTGGAGAGTTTAGAAAATAGAGAGTTGCGTGAGTTTTTTATATTTCTGGTGAACACATTACGTACAAGTTTGTGAGCTTGGGATAATATAGCTCAGTTGGTGGAGTGCTACTCTTGTCATTAAATCATTGCCTTTAGCATCAGATGTCTAAATGTCCTAATGATAGTTATCTTGTACTTGAACCGGTCTCTGTTGCTTAATAAAATTATAAAAAAGAATGCTTGATTTTGGGGGCTCCAGGTATACTGTCAACATCTAGTAAGAAGGGAACAAGAAATCGCCGGGACTATTATTCAACCTTTCACAAGACACCTATCAGAAAGAAATTCTCCAAGGAAGAATGGAAGGATTTCACAGAGGAATCTACTCGGCAGGCAGTCACGGAGCTGGCATCTTCTCCCGAATTCACTGATTGGATGATCAGACACTCAGATAGGATCCAAGTCCTCCCGGATGATAGTTCTGATGAGTCAACTGGAAGTGGGTCAGATTCAACAGATGGAAATGTTGCAGAGAGCTGCAGTGGGCTTAGTTTCTTTAATTGGCATCGACCCTAGTGGAGATGCCATCGATTGGAGTACATCAAACAGCCCAGACGTGCACTAATATCCCCCTCTCTACAGGGAGGGGGTGGGGGAAGAGATTTTAGTGTTTCCTATTATGTTGGAAAGTTATAACCTAGATCCACTGGACTAGTAAATATTATACAAACTTGTATGACTTTTGATGTTATTTTATTGAAGAAGAGTCATCAAGCAACATAGAATTGCACGTGCTTCTTAATCTGTCAATTCAATTTCTGCTCCCGCTCCCATTGAGTTCAAAAAGGTGAATAGTTAAAGTACGAGTATTTACAATCTTTAGTTTTTTCGAATTATATTGTTCAATACGTTTAATATTATTCTCCTGGATTAATTTTACTCGAGTATTTCCTCGACCAAATTCTGAACCAACTTGATGTAAAGAGGTGTGTATTCAAAAACGTCCATTTTAAGATGCTTTTAATTCCTTGTACAATTAGACAAACTAGTGAAGGCAGAAATGTTAATTTTGCAGAATATAATATAATATACAAACTAGGATTCAAAAGTACAGATCAAATACATCATAATCATACTGATGAGTTGATATACAATATAAACTGCGGAAGGTTTTCCAAAAGTAACGTGAAAATGGCACCAAACACAAATAATAGAAGGAAAGCAAACAATATCTTTCCAATGTACAGAAAACTCAAAGCCGATTGTGATTCTCTCTTCATAGAATGTGATTCGTCAACACCCTGCAAAGGTGCCAGTTTTTCATTAGGCTAATGGTTTGTGCAACTATGAAATATCATAAAGCTAGAGATTTAGCAGCAATGCTGAAATATTTGGCTTCAGTTTAAAAAAAAAAGATCGGAGGAAAAAGTAAAAGGAGAATACCTTATCGTGACTTGTGATGTCCTGACTTGTCTATGAAATTACAAATTGAAACTGTACTTTGTATGACTGATACTATACTAATATAGAGAAAGACTTGCTAACAAGGAGTATATTCAAAGGTCAGTAACTAAGTCACACCCAGTACTTATGACTAAATTTCAGATAGGCGAATGATGAACCCTTCAAGAGACAGCAGCTTTTTATTCCTAATACAGATAATAATCCTGTATATCAAATGCTATGAAATATAGACAAGAACATATCATGTACTAAGCAAAAGAACTGTTGTTTTCTTTTCTTTTTCCTCTTAGTTGTTGGGGCTGATGGGGCTAATGAGAGGATGACAAGAAATTTCTAATAATCTAGTCAGGTTCAAATGGAAGATTTAGGAAATTGAGTATTCTAACACTAGTTTCTTGTCCTTTTCCTACTTGCACAGAAGGTCTACTTTAGCAAGACGTCAATATTCAACGGTAAAAGATTGCGATTGGATAGTTCTATTTCATCCATTTTGGCCACAAATTCAACTCATTATCTCTCCACAAGCCTCTATTCAGTATTAAGAACTAAGAACAAAGGCATTATTAAGAAACAATATACTTGTTGAGCGCTTTTATTGAGGAAGATGTTTTGTGGCAAAGAATTAAAATTGATATTTGCTATGGTCTCACAAAGGATGATTTTCTTGACATCTATTCACAAACAATGTGTTAAAATCTGGAACCATAACTACCATATCATCAAAGACAGAAAATTTCACATGCCAAACTACATAAAGTTACAACCATATCCATATGATTGAAGAAATGTGCCAGATTAATTCTTTGCTTATTTCTTCCCACATTTAACTCTTACCTACGCAATTGGAACCTCAAATCATGGTATATGAGTTACAAGTTCTTAGTAACCTAAATATCTTTTGCACAAAAGCTAACACTAATATAAATTCAACAACCCCTTGGCCTTTCTAAGCTAATACTTAGTGCAGATCTTGCTATTCATGAACTCTCTTCGTCCCTCCTCTATTATCTAGTCGATCACAAATTCCAGAAAACTTGTACACATAAAAAGATTCGAACCTTGGCATCTGCTTTCTGCTCTCTTGTAGGGCGAATGTGTACTCCAGTCACATCATCTATGACAAGAAAACCGTATAAACAATCAGAAAGAATTTTCATTTTTGATTAATTATCTAAGCAGAAGTCAAGTTAAAATCAAATAAGGAAATTTCTACACCAAATCACTCTTGTACCAACATAACAATAGTTGTACTGATTGAAAAATCACTCATTATCGAGTTAAGTGTTGAATAAAAAAATTAAAGTAAATGAACTCTCTAAAAGGCTAAGATAAATTGTGCCAGTGTCAGGTCTATTTATGGAAAAACTGTGCAGCAAATAAATTCTCTAACATCTTAAGCTTTGAAAATGATAATATGACATCGTTTAAGAGCATGAGCACGACAAGTGAGAGCACATCACACTACCATTTCGTTCAACAACAGTTTGCAATTTCCAACCGGGCCCATAGTCTACAAGAACAGATCTAGGGCCAAAGCTAACGGGCTCCTCTTCCTCCCCTTCTTTGACTACCTCAATATGGGATGCCAACGGAATATTACCACCGCCGCCACCATTACCATCACTAAGAAGCTTCTTATTTATCAAATTCACGGCGAAACCCGCATCAGTATCCGCCGCAAATCGTCGGGTCTTGCCGGAACTCTTACATATCACTTCCACAAACTGCAAAACTCAAAAACACATAACACAAATTAATTGTTATCAACCGATTTAGATATAACATACAGCACAAACCTCAAGTAGGCATCTTAAATTTTGTTCTAAAAGTCCATCTTTTGAGTGCTATAAATAAGCATAAACATAAGATTACAAATATGCAGCACAAAAACACACAGAAAGAAGGGGAATTTGGAAACCTTTGGAATTTTTATCTCTGAATCCTCTCCGTCTTCAGCCATAAGAGGAGAGGGTAAGGGATGAAAATTTTCAAATTTATAAAATTAGTCGTATTGGTACTCAAAGGTTAAGCTGGACATGGTCCGATTTATTTGTAATTAAATGGAACTATGGATGGAGATGGGCAAAAATCAATTCGAACCAATTAAATTGATCAATCCCATCCAAATCAACAGCTTTGGATTGATTTTTTTTATTCAATTGTCTTGACTTCGGGTTAAGAAATCAAATTTTAGGTCGGATTGGATTGGATTTTGAGTTGTCTATTAAAAGCCAATCAAACTCAATTCAACCCAATAAACTAAAAAATATTAAAAAGAAAAATAGTACTTAAATTAAAAAACTAAAACCTAATTATCAAAATTCTCCGCTGCCACACATCTCTCCTGCCTCTTGTCTTTTCATTTTACTCAATATGTATAATATCCAGGTATTCAACATGTATTTAGATTGATTTAGTATGTATTTATTTTGATCATGGTATAATATATTTAATTGATTTTACAATATTTTTTATTTATATTGTTCTATCGAAATGAAACTTAACCACACAGACCATTGATCCAACTTTAATCGACTTAATGCCTTTCAAATCACCATTTTTAATGTAACTGAAATTAGTCCAAATTGAAATGATATCAAACTTTAAATAAATTGTTCAAATTCGAAGAAAAAGGTTACAACTATTGGGCCCATAAAAAAAATTGTCTAACAAGAGAATAACTGAATCCAACTTGAATTGGACTCAAGTCTAAACCAATCAACTCAACCCAAACTAACCAAAGTTTGGTCGGTTTGGATTGTGTTGGGGTTCAACCCTGAATGAGTTTGTTTCGGTTTCAATTATTGTCAAACCAAACATGTTGGGTTTGGATTGAATTCAAAATCAATCTAACACAACCCTAACTATCGGATCCAAATTTAATTATGAAATCGTTCGAGTCCGATTTCATTCAGTTCAATTCGATTCCCCGAATTCTATACAATAATTTTTTTTATATTTATAGTAACGCTACATTACTTTGATTATTACATGTTCAATCTTAATTCTTACAAAATAATATAGTTCAATCTCGTGATATCTTTTACGCCTCTCTTTGTTGAGGTCTTCATATATTTGACTGTTAAAATCACGTGAAGATGAAAATAGCAAATTTATAATAATAGAACAGCAGAAACAACACGACGGTAGAATAAGATATTTGGGTAAAACTTATGTCAATTTGATTAAATTGGGCTTGAGTGGAAATTATAAATAGTAAAACCATATTTTGTGTTTAGGCTAAAATTAGTTAGTTATCAATTTTTTTTTAAAAATAAAATAATTTGATTAATTTAAGATAAAATTTTTTAAAAATTATAAAGTTTCGGTTCTTAGTCTATAATCGAGAACAAAACTAAACCGGTTGATTCTCAATTCAGATACCCATTTGAATTTTTAACTTAAAAAGAACCGCTCGATTCGGTTCAGTTAGATTCAGATCCGATTTGGTTCAGTTCGGGAATTTTGTCAAACCCTACTCAAATGCGAAATTTTTTATATTGCACATTGCAATGGTTAGTTTTAATTTGGGTTTAAACCGGTATTGAAATTATGGGTAAGTACTATTCTACACTCAACTTAACTTTCTTAGTAAGCCCTTTCTTGGTATTCATTATTTTTAAAATATATTTTTCTTTCCCTTATTTTTAACTACACATTATTCAATAAAATAATATTACATGCAAATTCAATTTTTTTCCTTATTTTTAAACCCTACATTCTCCAATAAGATATTATTTTAAAATGTGTTTTGATAAAAATAAAAAATAAAAAAAATAAGGCCTCAAACAGGCGCTAAATTAGCATAGAACTTCAAATTTCTTACATGTCAGTCACTATATTTCTTACATGGAATAGTTTAAGATGTTAACCTTGGATAAATTGTTGTTATTAAAATCAAACCTATTTTTACGATTTAGAGGAAAAAAAATAAAAATTTGTGGCCCCAAAATCAAAAGAAAGGTGGATTTGTTACTTTTTAGAAAGGTTGAGAAAGATAAGCACAATTTTCCATTATTGATTTCAATTATACCCATATTCACTCCGTCGTCTCCTTGTTCTTCCAATCCTCCATGCTACTTTATTGGTTCGGATAGGACGATAAATATTTTTCTACTCTCATTTTTAATTTTTTGGTATTAAGTTTATTTAATTTTGGTTTAGAAGTTCAGTTTGATTAGAAATAAAATTTCATGGTGTTCTGGGAGTTTGATTGAATTAAGGACTTCTTCATCATCTTGGACTTCATAACTTAGAGATTTGACTTCTATAAATACTTTACAAGATATAAACACTTAATAAGGGAGAAAATGCAAGACTCATGAGAGATTATAACAATTATATCATTACTGAATACATTAGAAACAAGAGAGAATTGTTTAGATTAGACTGGGATGATAAAATCTTGTAAGACAATTGTTTGTTTCTCGTATAATAAATTCCCCTATTCCACAATTTTCTTGATTGCTGTGTGATTCATTAAAGTTCATATTGTCCATATTTTTCGTCTTTAATTATTTGATCGATTTCTCAACAAGTGATATCAAAACGTTCTTGATATCGGGGTTGGTTCATAACAAGTACTATCAGAGCTAGATATTTTCTGTCGATTTTTTGGGAGGTCCAAATTAATTATTAAAGCGAGGTCGGAACAAGGTCGATTGTTCAATGATGACAACTTTGAAATTCCGCTTTTGAATCGCAACAGTAGATTTTCATTGTGGCAAATCAAGATGCGAGCGGTTCTTACTCAATTGGATCTTGATGATATTTTATTGGGGATTGATAGAATGCCTGCAACAATGATCGCGGAGGAGAAACAGCGGGGTTGGTTCATAACAAGTAGTATTAGAGCCAGGTATTTTTTGACTGTTTCTTAAGAAGTCCAAATTAATTATTAAAGCGAAGTCGCAACAAGGTCGATTGTTCAATGATGACAACTTTGAAATTCCATTTTTAAATCGCAACAGTAGATTTTCATTGTGGCAAATCAAGATGCGATCGGTTCTTACTCAATTAGATCTTGATGATGTTTTATTGGGGATTGATAGAATGCATGTAACAATGACCGCGTAGGAGAAACAACGGAAGGATCGGAAAGTCCTATCTCAAATACATCTTCATCTTTTTAATGAAATTCTTCAAGACGTGGTAAAGGAGAAAAGTGTCGACGCATTGTGGTTAAAGTTGGAGCAACTTTGTATGACAAAGAGCTTGACAAGTANATCTTCATCTTTTTAATGAAATTCTTCAAGACGTGGTAAAGGAGAAAAGTGCCGCTGCATTGTGGTTAAAGTTGGAACAACTTTGTATGACAAAGAGCTTGACAAGTAAGTTATACTTGAAATAGCGCTTGTATTCTCATCGCTTGAGGAAGGTGGATCTTTGGAAGGTCATCTATCGATGTTCAATGAAATCGTCGCTGATTTGGAAACAATGGAGGTTAAGTATGATGAAGATGATTTAGGTTGTTATGCTCGTTGCTGCATTCATATATGCCTTTTAGAGATACCATTCTCTATAGTCGGGATACTCTTACAATTGACGAGGTATATGATGCGTTTTATTCTAAGGAGATGATGAAACACCTGATCGTCGATTCTGAAGCTCATGGATAGGGTCTTGTTGTTCGTGAAAGGAAGACGTATAGTCATGGAAGGAGTAGAGTCAATGATAGCAACAACGGTATAGTCTGTTAGTATTGCAATAACAATAGGCACATGAAGAGGGATTGCTATGAGTGGTGGAAGAGGTTTGCTACTACAAATTAAGATGAACAATCAGAAAATTCCGGTAATGTTAATCTTGCAAAAGAGAAA
Organism: Fraxinus cuspidata; assembly: GCA_903798385.1. Taxonomy (NCBI): domain Eukaryota; kingdom Viridiplantae; phylum Streptophyta; class Magnoliopsida; order Lamiales; family Oleaceae; genus Fraxinus; species Fraxinus cuspidata. The sequence continues at coordinate 14,251 of CAIGRP010092755.1, read as the reverse complement.
GATGATGGAGATTTGTTGGTGATTACTGAAGGTGACTCCAAACATGACAAGAATTGGATTCTTGATTCAGCTATCACTTTTCATATATGTTCAAACTGGGATTGGTTTTTTTCATATGAAATAGTTAAGGGGTTTCGTGATGACGGGAAGCAATGAGCCTTGTAGAATAATTAAGATTGGTAACGTCAAAATCAAGATACTGAATGGGACGGTTAGAACACTTAGCCATGTTCGACATGTTCCAGGTATAAACAGAAATCCGATCTCTTTGAACACTCTTGATTCAAAAGGATACAAGTATACCGGTGGAGGTGGAGTCCTCAAAGTTAGCAAGGGTGCCCGGGTTGTTTTAAGGGGGAGGAGAAAGTCCCTATTATATGTGTTGGAAGGTCCCGCGATCACGGAGGAAGCAACTGCAGCTTATGGTTTAATAAGCGGTAACTAGGGTAGAGTTGGTCGTGATCGAGTTGTTCATGGTGACTTGAACAATAATATTGGAAAACTTTCTGCAGCTTAGGTTGAGCTGGTTGTGATCTTGTTGATCATGTTGCTCATGGTAATTTGATCGGGTCGGACAACTCAGGCGGAGTTAGGGTTGCTTGGGGTGGTTCAAGTAGGTTTATTGACTCAGCTGGAGCTAGAAGTGAACGGGATGATTCAAGCAAGGATGACGCGCAAGGTAGTTCTGTTGGTATGCATGGCTTGGATGTAGTTCATAGTTGTTGAATATGCCCGAAAGGGGCATGATGTGCCCGGCGGTAACATGGGGTGTCCGGTTTGGACATGGTGGAAGAGTTGGAGAATGACTCGAATAGTGGAGATTTAATTTCTTGTTATGAAATTTGTGTCAAGATGGAGTTTGATAGGTTTGTGACAAAATTTTTATGTGATTTACAAGTTTAGAAGTTTGTTGCATGATGGAAGCTTGTTTAATCTTGGTTTAGAAGTCGTGTTTGATTAGGCATAAAATTTCATGGTGTTTTGGGAGTTTGATTGAATTAATGATTTCTTTTTCATCTTGAACTCCATAACTTAGAGATTTGACTTTATAAATACTCAACAAGGTATGACACTTAATAAGAGAGAAAATGCAAGACCCAAAATAGATTATAACAATTAGATCATTGTTGTATACATTCGAAACAAGAGAGAATTGTTTGTATTAGACTGAGATGATCAAATCTTATAAGACAATTGTTTGTTTCTTGATATAATAAATTATCATCTTCCACAATTTTTTTGATTGTTGTGTAATCCATTAAATTTCTTATTGTCTATATTTTTCGTCTTTAATTATTTGGTCGATTTTTCAACAAGTGATATCAAAATTTTCTTGATATCGGAATTGGTTCATAACATTTGGTTTAGCTAAAATTCAAGTTTTTAGTACATTTTGATAGACGTTAATGATATATGTGACAAACAAATTGATAAAGTGGTGAATATTTTAAATATTGATTATGACTTAAATTATTACCGACGTTTTTTTAGCAAAATCAAACGAGTGCTAATATAATTGTATTTTGTTTTTCTAAAAATACGCTAAATTAGATGAAAAGCATCTAGTAGAGACTAACTTTTTACAGAGATTGTAGTCGACTCTTCCCAAAAGTATTATTAGTTGAAAAAGTTTGATATTTAAGCTTCTATTATTCGTGCACAAAAAAGTTATCTTCTTCAAAACTATTGTTGCTGATATTACTTGGTTCTTTGAGCTTCATCTGACTCTAAATGTAAAAACTTTGATGTTCATCAGCCGCCATTAACGGCCATCTGCAGGGTACCAGAAAGATTGCACTGTGTACACGCAGTAGGGGCCTGCTGGCCTTTTACTGACAATAATCACTTTTCTAATTATTGTTCCTCAATTATGGACATAACACAATCAGATCAAATTTAACATGTCCAGATCTTCATCAGGAAAAAAGGATGAAATAATTAAACTTCTATTATGATTCGGTGGTTGGCTATGTGAATTATTTTTCATTGTTTCGTTCGGTTCATTGCTAAATCATCATTACCAATTACAATAGGTGGGGTCGCTCTATTGAGTACGGATTTCTTTAGGTCTATGCCAGTTTGACCTTTTACTTAATTTAAAGTGCATAGGAAAAGCCAAGGATCAGGTGAAGTCATGACTTGTATTTAAGGAGACTCGTGTCGGTGTAGAGAGGCATTGTGGAAGTTAGTTCCCCCACTCCACTCTCAATCTTTCGAATTTCCTTTTTCGTGTTTGAGAATCCCCTCCCTTCCCCTCCCATACACAGAGAGGGAGAAATGGGAAGGCCTCCTTGTTGTGAGAAAGTTGGTGTCAAGAAAGGTCCTTGGACGCCTGAAGAAGACATCATCCTTGTCTCTTACATCCAAGAACATGGCCCCGGAAACTGGCGTTCAGTACCTATAAACACCGGTATCTCAGTCAACCACAATTAGTCGATTTTAATCTTCATCGAATAAATTATTTTCAAGCTTGTTTGGATTTTAATTCCCTTTTTGTTTAAGGTTTGTTGAGGTGTAGCAAAAGCTGCAGGCTTAGATGGACTAATTACCTGAGACCTGGAATCAAAAGGGGAAATTTCACTCCACATGAAGAAGGAATGATAATCCATCTCCAAGCTTTATTGGGCAACAAGTAATGTTTTCGGAACCCTAAATTTTGTCTCACGTAATTCTGTAAAATGTCAACAAATAATTATATAGAAATCCATTTTTTTCTTCATGATAAAACCAATTATGAACTAGAATAGACTCGTGTTTGCCCCCACACATGACAAATTTTTTGAAGTAGCTTCGTTACACCTTACATCTCAATTCTTTTCATCGCTATTTCTGAAAGCTTGATTTCTCCTCTGGGCAACCTCGGAAGAACCACGTGAGTAAATATTTCATAGTAGCCTCGTTAGTCGGTACATCTGTATTATAACCCTCTTATGCTTTATTTTAACCTGCTTTTTCGGATAGATGGGCAGCTATAGCTTCGTATCTTCCTCAAAGAACAGATAATGATATCAAGAATTACTGGAACACCCACTTGAAGAAGAAGATAAGCAAGTTTCACTCAAATTTGGATCCCCAAACGGCATCTAATTCAACAACTTTTCAGTTTACGTCCAAGAATTACACTGATAATTCTTCAGTATATGCCTCAAATGCAGAAAATATATCAAGACTCCTAGAAGAATGGACGGGATCATCTTCAAAAACTATCACTGCCCCTAATGGGAATCGCGAAGAATTGCCACGCATTATCAGCACGAAAAATAGTCGAGCTGAATGTAGTTCTTCTGCTACACCATCATTTCAATGTTATAGACCACAGGTTGATCAGGAAGGCAAAAATATGATCCCTACTGATGAATTTGAATCTATATTGTCATTCAATAACCTAAATGCCACGGCCTGGAAAAATTTGTCCTGCTATTCGAGTCAAAGAGGTTCTGAAAGCAGTGACATTGATCAGAATACCATAGCCGAAAACAGTCCTCCATTGTCATTTCTTGAGACATGGCTGCTGGATGAAACTGCAGGTCAAGAAGTGATGGAACTGCCACAAATATTCTAGCTCAATCAAAAGTAACTATGGAGAAAATTTGATGCAGAAATTGAAAGGATCCGTATGAATTTCAGAAGCTAATCTCATGCTAGGGTTCCATAAAGTTGGATATCTCTACTGGTTTTTTTTTTTTTTTTCATTTAACAACTTCTACTTTATTACATATTGTTTCTTCAAAGACTATTTGAATCGTTTTATCTATCTACTGTCGTCTGTAACGTTCTGATACATTATTAAATCAAGAATGAAACAAGAATTTAACAAGGGTTACATTTTTTTAAATAGGTAAAAATAAGTTACTTTTAAGTAAATAATTACTTCCATACATAATTTGAACGTGTATATTTTTCTTACTTTTAATTAAAAAAGTTATTTTGTCGAATTTGCTTAAAACTTGGATCAATCACATACCAATCACGACTACCAGTGTACCACAGGTGATGTAAACCAACCTTGGATATCATACTACGAAGCCATATTAATTATGACCGATGAGTAGAGACGGAGAAATGAATAAGAACATTAAACCTATAGTAAAAGCACCCATTAAATCCACAACAAATGACAGAGAGTACGCATGTCAGAGGTAAAGTCAATGCAAACCCACAAAAAAGTAAAATCAACATAATTTTATGCCACTTTTGCAGGGATAATTAGGAGATAATTTGTGGTCAGAAGATATCAATAAGATGGAGGTTGATGAAAAGAATTTGACAGAAATGATAAAATGAACAAAGGTTAGAGACACTCGTTACAATTAAAATGTAGTACAATTAACAAAAATTAATTATGATGATTATTATGTGAATATAATTATCCAAAATAAGATATAATTATGGGTATGGCTAAGCCGAAGAAGTTTACTTTTTTTGTAGAAAGATCATTTTTAAAATGAACACTTTTTTTTTTTTTGGTGGTGAAAGGTAAAAATAAGTAAATTATTTAGGTAGATAGTAAGCTAAGCTAAACTTCTTTTACATAGAAAAAGGAAAAAAGTAACTTATTCAAATACGTTTGAAATTAAAAATTACTTAAAACTGATTTCTCGGATTTTAAGGGTTAGCAAAATTTTAAATCTCAATTTACAATACGTATATCGATCACCGATGGAAGAAGTAGAATGATAGCCATGGAATATATACATAGAAGTAAGTTATTTCTTATAATTTTTAAAGTAAAAAGTTATTTAAAAGTAACTTTTTTCAAGATCAACCAAAAATGCTTCTCAAAATGTTTGGAGCTCGACTCACATTAGATTTTACGTATTCTTGACCGACCAAAGAAGTAAAAAGATAGCCATTGTATGTAGTGGACGGCATAGTGTCACGGAAGTCTTGTTGCTGAATAAGGTAAATGCTTGCTAGCTTGGAGTTCCCTTCCTTCCTTCCTTCCTTCCACAATACTAGAAGAGGGAAACATGTGAACTCATTTGACGTTATGGGGTGGGAAGCTCAAAAATGCTTGCTGGATCCACATATACCATAAAAAGAAATTGTAAAATTGGGTCGAATTTTAATTTTATCCGTATTATAAATAGTACATTGAAACACTTTATTTAGAAATTAAGCTTTTACCAAGAGTATAGATTTATTTATTTATATTCATATTTTAAACAAATTTTTTAGTTCAAGAAAATAGGTAAAAAAATATTAATATATAGGCATTCTTATCTCGCATACTTGTACGTCTACTAATATACAAGAATATATATTCACCAATTAATGGTTTGTCATGTCATCAGCTTTCAGCATAAACTAAGCATCGATACTTCGAAGATCATTTCTCTATGTGTGTGTTACTAATTTTGTTGGTCAAATCTCGTCCATCATTCAAATCAAGGGATTTTTATTATTAAGTTTGCTCGTGCATTCCTATCTCATCGATCTTTTAATAAAATTTAGCTTCTTCTTCTTCTTTTTCATTTTAATAAAATATTGTCATTAGTTACTGGTTTAATTAATTCTAAAAAGATTGAAAATACACGTATAGCAAATTTTGTTAGTTGTCATATTTAATTTTATTAATTCTAACTTAACAAATATTTTAAATGAAAATAAATTGATACATTACATCACTTTCCACATTATCACCAAAACTACCCAGCAATAACCATGGGTAGGCATGCATGTGATATAAAAACCATCCCTTTATCATGACAGAAACAGAGTTGGATATTTGGTCAAGGGACCATTCCATGCAAAATTACAAACCCTATATTACTAAGGCATACCTCCAAAGCAAGTACATGAGACGAATTTATTTTTTTGATGACACATGGCACAATTACAAGATGCCGCATAGACAACAAGAGTGCCCCTTCAATCAATTGAGATGAGGGGAAACAATATTGCTACAGTGACAGGCTCAATGACAGGAAGACACATGTTAATTCATGATTGGACAGTGTGAAAAAATAAAAAATAAACACCCGGGCAAGTGCTAACACCTGTCACCCTACCCTTGTCAACGTCCATGTTCAAGGAGCATTATTCGAGGGAAAATGTTATTAGTGGTCAAACTTAATTTGTGGATCTGTCAACAAATATTATAGATTATTTGGCTTCCTAGGTACTCTCAAAACTAAGTAAACTAATAGCCTTCAACCTAGGGTTAATTGAGAATTGGACCAAATGCAACAAGAAAAGCAGAATATGGATATGAAACTTAGCATGATCATAAAACCTATAACCATGTCAAAGACACTATATTGTTCTATGCAAGTAATAAGGACTCAATATTGAATCCATTCATTTCAAGAAATTAATTGAATTTTGCTACTTTGCCGGATGATTTTACCACTTGGCAAATTCTGATTGGATGATTGTAAAATATTATTGACGTAACTACGAAAGAAGTTCTACCAGTGTCAATTTGGCATAATTCTAGTAAAATCAATTTGATAATGTAGCATAACTCAAATTAATTAGAAAATTGAATTTTACTTGATAAATCAAAATGAGTTTTAGACACACAATGAGTCAATTTGGAAAGAAAAATCCAAAAAAAAATCATCTCTATAAAGACAAATTCTTGCATGTTCGCCCACGCACAAAAAAAAAAGTCAAAACCTTGATAATGATCAACATTATACACATTGATCTATCGAGGGTAAATGTTAAATATATGTGGTCAAATTGTTTATCAAGTGTCAATTTGAAATATAGTTTACTCTCTCACATCTCTACAATGTCTAACTATTTATCGAGAATACTATTTAGTTGAAATATTTTGACCAAGAACCATATATATCATAGTCCAGAAGTGTTGTTCAAAATCTAAAAAGGCTAGGATACATAACGAATAATTAAAATGTGTACCAACCTATTTTTACTAGATGATTTGTTATTCTGACCATTAGGTCATTACAATTAAATTGATTGCAATGACCATAAGCATAGCATAATTGAGCCCATAATTTATCTTGTACAACTAATTTTAAATGAGTATTTGACTAGTCAAATTTGAACAATTTAGTTAATCGTCTCTCAAGCCATTTTTAGAATTGATTTATCCCATTCTAGTACAGTTGATGAATTTGGATGTATACGTAGATCTATTTATTTTAAATTTTACAGTGAATCTAAATAATTTGCATTGAATAACTCTTCTATATTTATGTTTATTCAATGTCATCCAAGTCTAAATATCAAGAAAACATGGAAAGTGCTTACTATGACAAATCCCATACAATAATTAAATAAAGGGTAAATTGTATTTTTCGTTCTCAATCTTTGCTTCGAGTAGTAGCTGTACCCCCTATGCTTTTTTTTTTTTGCTGGTTTTAGCTCAAAACCTTCCACTAATTAGCAGATGTTACTTTTTTGGACGATTTCCATCCAAATATGTCGTCAAATAACCCTTTCCTCTGGAGCAACTTGTGCCACTCAAATCTACTTACTACCCTAATGCTATAATAATTGCAATTGAATTGATTGTCCCAAATTGAAATGAATAGTATAAATAACACTGAAAGAACATTTAAAGACAAACTAAAAGCTTCAAATTAAGTGGGCATAGCTACCTATGTTCTTGCACCAGCCTGTCAATCATGTGGAATACTTAATTTCAAATATTATTCGTAATAATATCTATTAATATGTATCGAACGTGCCTTCACCTTTTAAATCATTGTATCATGAAATTATGTCAAGTATATACATATGATGACCCTTTATCTATTTGATGAGCCATCATAAAATAAAATTGAATTTTGAGCTATTGAACACCTGATTTGATTCTTTTAAGACAATATTTTTTTGGGAAATATCTAGAACAATCTAATAGTATGTCGATACATTTGTATGTATTAGTGACATTTCAACCCGGCCCATCAAATTTGTTCAATGAAAAAAACCACATATTCATGACATTTTAAAGTGCTATTCTTCTGAGTAAATGAAGAAAGTATTCATACCAAATCGTTTGATCATTGATAAGGAGTTTTTACCCATTTTGTTAGTTGATTTTATTCACAAAACTAATTAAACCTTCTCGAGAGTGATCAAATATAAGTAGAATATGTTTCAAAGCAAAAAAAAAGAGAGAGAGAGAGTCAAAATTAGCATAATTTGAGAGATTCAAAAGTCCGAATTCATTGATGTTTATCGATAGATGTAACATATGAAACATAGGGAGTTAAAAAAGCTTATATGTCTTGACTTTTTAATTTTATTTGAAATAGTCATTTTTCTTTTTCCCTTTTTTCTCTTTATGTTTTTAAAGGAAAATGTTATGTTAGTATCTAACATAAAGCGACGGATGCACTCATTATTACAATTTTTAATTACAACCAAGGTGCTAGTTAGGAAAATTATTTGATTTTTATAAAGGTGCTGGTTGGAAATGTGAGCAACTGGACTAAATGGGCCTGGTTTACCCCTCAACCCAATGTCATATGGGCCCCCAAAATGAGTTGCATTCTGATCCAAAAGGTTGAGTAACTTTATGTTTGAGTAACTAGCTGAAATCAAAAGGTTTTATGTTTTGAGTAACTTTAGCTGAAAAATAAAATTTTAATATATTTTTATAAAAGTTAAAAGAAATGTGTGATTAGAAAATTGATAAAAACCACGAGTCTCGTGAAACAACAAATTTTTTGGTGACCAACTTTTGATTTTTGTAGCATCTAAGGTCGAATTAAGTTAAGCTCATGTTTGGTACAAATTAAAATCAAGATTTTAATTCAAATCAAAATCAATAATTAATTTTAATAACACATTTCATAAGACTCACAACATTTCAACCACACATTTCACTAATTTCAATCAAAATCTATTTTAATCACACATTTCATAAAACCCACAACATTTCAACCACGCATTTCACTAATTTCAATCAAAATCAACAATTAATTTTAATCACACATTTCATATGACTCACAATGTTTCAACTACATCTTTAACCAATTTCAATCAAAATCTAATAGAAATTTGATTTTAATTCCCATCAAACAGACCTAACTGTCGTGTTAATTGGAAAGTCAAAAACAACAATAATCCTTCTCAATCTCTCTAGTCCAATTAGATCATTGTTATCATCTTTGCCGCCGTCCTTGCTGCAACAGCCATCCCTTCCCGCTCTTCTATTCCCCAAAAAATAACCAGGAGAAGACAAGAGAGGGTAATATAGCAACTGGGTCCTCACCTTTTATTGAATAGGTGGGTCCCTACTTCCTCAATCTTTTGGAATTTGGGTCTCCAATTTCTCAACTTCATAGCAATAGTGGGTTGTACATTTTCTTTCCGTTTCCGTTTAGTTTCTTTAATAAACTTGTTCTTCCATCTTTTACTCCTCCAAACATATTTCGACAAAAAATGATTGCATGTAACTTGGCAAGTCCAAAATTAAAAGTTTAAGAATCTAAAGCATAAAAAGATTTTTGATTGGTTTATCAATTATTCATAGACAAGGGATTTTTGCTGTAATAAAATTTAAAAATTAAAAATCCGAATATCATATTTGCAAATTGCAGGTCAAAATTATCCAACAAAAGAATAAGGGCATGTTCTCTTTACCATTTTCAAGTCGTTTTCTGTTTTCGATTTTTCAAAACGGTGAAAACGCGTTTTCTTTCCCATTTTAAAAAACGCGTTTTTGAAAAAAAGTTAAAATTTTACAAAGAAAACTCAAAATGACAAAATTTTCAATTATAATCATGTCAAAATTTTAAAAACGCGTTTTGGGTGTTTTCAAAACAAATTTTCAAAATTTTAAAAAGAAAACACATTTTCAATAATGTCAAAATGGACACTAAAAATATAAAATAAAAAATAAATTCAAAACTCAAAACACAATATTGAAATACAAAAGAACAACCAATCACTTAAAAATTCAAAATAAGGCAAGAAAAAAAAAATGAGTGGGGAGTAAAAAGACAGTATGAGGCACAACCATAGGACTGGCGAAGCCAAATTTTGAAAAGGCCAAAAACGGCGAAAATGAGTATAAAATAATAAAATAAAAGCATGGCGCACGTGTTCGCCTGGTGTTAGAAATTTGTGCCACAAGAAACCAGGTGCAGCAGCCTATGATTGGCGTGGACATTGGAGAAGAAGATTGGTAAAAATTTTGAAAAAATAAATAAACATTCATTTTCATTTTGATTTTAGGGGGTTGTTTGAGCTTTTTTTTCCCCTCAGAAGATGCATTTTATAATAATGTTATGATAGAGAATGTATTATTAAAAAATAAAAATAAAATAATTTAAATTTTCGTATAATATTATTTTATTAAAGAATGCGACTTAAAATAAAATCCAGTAAAATAATGCACCAAAAAAAAAGCTCAAATAACGAAGTCTGGGTTAGGTATCAGTGACTGACTTAATCCTATCCCATTCTATTACTTCTAGATTCTCTTTTCTGGTCTCAAGTATGATATGATATTTTTAAATCTTTCCCAGAAAACGATTAGTTTTGGAATATTAAACAAGATCATCACTACCCTGTTTGTTTATTTTGTCTAGAGTTCATTCTTATGTTATATATATGGCATTCTTTCTTGAGTAGATTGCTCAACATATTTTCCTTTTCTGTGATTCAGGTATTTCTGATTTCTTGAAATTATGGAGTTCTTGGAAACATCTCAAGGCCGATTATGCATTGGTGTAGCTGTTGGGCTTATTGCTGTTGGTGCCGCTGCATACGTCTTGTTTTCGTCCAAAAAACCCAAAGGTTTGATTTATTATGGAGATCTGTGTTATATAATTTTGAGTGCAAATTTACTTTATTTTTCATAAATAATCTATTGTATGCTGTAAGATTTATGGATTTCTTTTATGGCTGATTTTTATTTACTTGGATGATTTTTGTGAGTAGTTTCTAAGGTGGGTAGGTATTGATTTTCTGCTTGAGGATAAAAATGTTAAAATTTTCAATACTTTATGTGGAAATTCTTGATTGTCATTGGGGAAAAATGAAACAAAATGTTGTGTGTGCCGAACAGTTTGCTTGGATCCTGAGAATTTCAAGGAGTTCAAGCTTGTCAAGAAAACACAACTCAGCCATAACGTAGCGAAGTTCAAATTTGCACTTCCTACACCTACTTCTGTGCTGGGACTTCCTATTGGGCAGCATATAAGTTGCAGGTTAAGTCATCAGACTTGGTGGTTTGCTAGTTATACATAATTGTTGTTTTGAATTTCAAAAGAAGGATCGGAGTTGCATGTTGTCTTTACTCTTTACTTCAATTGCATATGGTCTTTTTGTGCAGGGGTAAGGATAGTCAAGGTGAAGAGGTTATTAAACCATACACTCCAACCACTTTGGATTCTGATGTTGGATATTTCGAGTTAGTTATAAAGGCACGTGGCCCGAGTTTATTTTATTCAATTTAGCTGTGTATGTAGATCTATTGAGCATCCAATTTCTACTTTTGTCTCATTTCGTTGGTTTGTTGATATGGATCTTGCATGTTATTAGATGTATCCACAAGGAAGAATGTCTCATCATTTCAGAGAAATGCTTGAAGGTGATTATCTGGCTGTAAAAGGACCAAAGGTACACTTTGTTCTATCAACTTGAGCTATTATGCGTGCCAATAATGTGAAAATAGTATTGTCATTTTGGCCCACCTCGCCAGGGGGAAGACGCTGTAAAGTTCACGTGGAACCTGATTCTTTACTGATATACTAAAAGAAGGAAATGAGATATGAACGGCATTGGATTATCATTGTTTTGTCTAAATTTGAATTTTAGATGATTATTTGACTCCTATTAGTTACATATCACAAAGTCTACTTTTGTACTGAAATAGCTAAAATCTTGCAGACTATTGTGTTTTAATCCTTTTCTCCCCTGGAGTTTTATTGATAGATTAAAATACTCACTTGAGAATTGATTGTAAAATGACACATGCAATCCTTAGACATGGGGATTTTCACATCCTCAAAGTCTAAAATAATTTGATCTAGTAAATTTGACGTGCTACTTCATTTTATTCTTAAGAAGAGTACAATAAGCTTATGTTTAGTTGATGTTTATAAACTATTTTGAGGGATCTACAAGTTCTACCTACTTATCCACTGTTCATTTATATCTATTTATAATTTAAACCATTTATAAACACTCTCTGAACATGCTTTAAATCATTTTATTCCTAGAGTACGATAAAGAGAATGAAAACATTGAATCTTTGCATTAAATCAAAACGTCTGATGTAGCACTTTGTGACGTATGCGTGGAACACGACAATTTATTTCTGAGGTCATGACATTATCCACCTCACAGCATGAGGACTAAGTGCTTGTTTGTGTTTCATTATAAGCTCCATATAATTTAAAGGTCAAAGTCAAACTTTAATATTAACAACACATTCCATAGGATCTACAACTATTGTCCACTTATCCATCTCCAATTTCTATCGCATTATAATTTCAGCAACTTATAATGAAACACAAACAAGCACTAAGTCTAATCTCTAAGCATAACAGTTATTCAATATTTGGAATTAATGATTGATAAGGAAATGCCAAATTCATCTCCAACTCTATATTAAGGATCTAGTTTCCTTGTGGTGTTTCAGAATTTGCATTTGATTGTAAATAATATCCACTTTCCACTCTCCCGAATCAGTAATCTTTATTATTTACGGATGCTGCTCATTGAGCAACTAACCTACTATCACGAGTTCAAGACAATTTAGGTTTCCTCAATTCTTCCCGGCCCCAAGTAAATCTTATAATTGATAAGTCAATGTTTTCCTAGTTATATTTATCTGATTAAATTGTTAAACAGCAAGTAGGGATTCAAATGGATATTTTCTGGAGGACACTAACCATTCATAGAACAGAGTTTTAATATGTTTTAGAAAAGAATTATATGAAAATTTTACTGTATTTTTAGACTAATTAAGTTTTGGAACATCTAATAGAACAATATCCTTTGCAGCTTTTAATGTTTAAAAAGGATATAAGGATATTGTTGCAGTATGATGGCCCAATTCATTCATTTCGAAGCTATAATTAGCTTTGTATTATTTCTTCCAATGTAAAATTTTCCTTGTGATCTTGGAATGCTACATTATCTATAAAGTAAGTAAACATATTGTTGCAGTAAGATGGCCCAATTCACTAATTTCGAAGCTATAATTAGCTTTGTATTATTTCTTCCAATGTAAAATTTTCCTTATGATCTTGGAATGCTACATTATCTATAAAGTAAGTAAACAATCCCCCACATATATTTTGGTTGGTCATGTTGCTGATCAATTATTTTTTGGTAAATCTCAACTTCACTTTTACATGCCTTGGGATGGTTCTCCGAGCTAAACTAGCTTGGTCTTTTCTCATTTGCATTAGTTTGGGTAAATTTGATGATTTGCAGTTGAAGTAAATTTTTTCTTAATTGGGAACTTTCCTTTCTAGGGTCGTTTTAAGTATCAACCAGGTCAGGTGAGGGCATTTGGGATGCTTGCTGGAGGGTCAGGCTTTACTCCAATGTTCCAGGTTATATTTGGGAATCTTTAGTATCTTGCATGAGATATGTGCCAAGCTGATGAATTCTTTACCGTTACCTAGACAAAATTAATGATGAATTGCTTATAGATCGAGGCTTTTGGTCCACGTGTCTCATTTTTTTTATATCCGTTTAGGTTACCAGAGCTATTCTTGAAAACCCAGATGACAAAACAAAGGTGCATCTGATTTATGCTAATGTTACCTTCGAGGACATTCTTTTAAAGGTAAATTCATGGACTCTCTTTCCAGTATATTCCTTTGTATGCCCAAGTTGTCAGTTTATTGAGAGAACCAACTAACACTAGATTGATCCATAAAAGTGCAAGTTTTTTTGGGAGAGCTGATAGCTAATATTATTATTGTGAACTGTAGTATTGTTGGCGACTGAATTTGTATGGGAACGGTAAAGAAAAGTGGAGACAATTTAATTTAATAAGCATTAGTATTATTGATCTATTTGCCATCTAAATTTTAAAATTGCTCTGGTAAGGCATATAATGCTTAAAAGATCTTTAGCTTGTATCTGATACTGAGTAGCTTCATTTGTGTTTCATTGCAGGAACAATTGGATAGTCTTGCTACTAACTACCCTGATCGTTTCAAAATTTACTATGTGCTGAATCAGGTCAGATCTCTTTATTCATTTTTAAATTCTTTCTTTAATGCTGATTTTTTCCTTGTTTTATTTGGACTTTGTTAATTATTGTGCTCCAATCAACGCAAATTCCGGGCTCAGTCGACAC
>CAIGRP010092752.1:0-14970 GCA_903798385.1 Fraxinus cuspidata | reverse complement strand
CTGCGACCTCTGTGGACAATCACTCTAGGATACAACGATCAAATAAACCAATTGGGCAGAAATCAAAAATGACTTTCAGAACTCTCAAGTGTAATCCAAAAATATGTAAAATTGAGTATAATATTTTTTTACTGAATAGGAATAAACAATTTTGTTTTTGTTGTATTTTCTAATATCCAGATGTGTGTTTATATATGCAAGAAATTGATGTAACTCCATACACCATNCGTATGAAAAAATTTCGCTTTAGATTGTTAGTATCTAATCTAGTTGCAATACAGTAAAGTGCAGAAATAAAACTTATCGACCGATCGAGTCTCGTGACAGCACGATGTCCTAAAGCGAAATTGCCCGTCGATAACTGCTGCGACCTCTATGGACAATCACTTCCAGGATACAACGATCAAATGAACCAATTGTGCAGCAATCACAAATGATTTTCAGAACTCTCAAGTGTACTTCAGGAAATATGTAAATATTTTTTAATATAATGCGTGAGGTTTGACTCAAACCCCGACCTCCCACACAAATTTCACACTTTTCACCAGTTGGACACTTCACTTGAATTAATTATTTCTTTCACATATTATATTTATTGTATAAATATCTAACACAATAAATAATAAAACAACTAAATAAAAACCATAAAATTAAAAATATTAAAAGTATAAACCGTCAAGCCAAAAATGAGTCACATTGGTGGAAAGAGATCTGATATATAGATGTTAGTCAAAGATGGCTCCACAAATTCATAAATATGAATAAAAAATTAATATATGTTTACATGAATATGATGAGACAATAACAATGTCTAGATGCCACGTGTTTGGACGTCCAAAACGGATGTGTATATATATTGTTAAAATGATTCGTAGTAATAGATAAATCTAAAAATAGAAATTTCATACAATTAAATATGTGATATTAGAAGTTAAATTGAGCTTAACTAATTGTAAAGAAAAAAAATTAACAACACTAATAAACTTATAAGCAGCAGTAGATGGATATCATTAAAAATATTGAAAAATAAAAATATAGAGAAAAAAGAACTACATTATCTTTTTAGCATAATAATTTTTTTTTTTTGTCAAAGACCAAAACAACCATATATATATACAAATCGACTTCTCCAAAACTCCCATCCCAACATGAATACACTAACATGCTTAAGCATCTTCTAAACTATTTTTCGAGATTTGAGAAGTTCTAGCCTACAACAAATTGTTTTCATTTACAAAAGTTCTTACCTTAACCTACAACAAATTGCTTTTATTGACAACAATTCTAGAATGAGAAATGTTGATTTTTATAGCCATAATGATCTTAATTATATTTATTACATAGTATACATACTAACGCAAAGTGGCCATGCATCTCCCCTTCATCTATTTTCATTAATTATTAATTATCAACATAGACATCTCTTAATATCTTTCACATGCTTTCAATTGACGGGAAATTCAAAATGTAGCCTCAACAGACTTTCTATATCTTTCTTCATCATATGTTCTCCTAGTATATTGGGATTTTTAATATGTTAATATGGTGTGTTAATGGTTTAAAATTTCAACACGTGCTATAATATTATAACAATTTATTTAGTTTCATACAATGATAAGAATATAGCTAAAAAAAATTGAAAATTTAAGTGTAAAAATATGCAGAGATTATAATTGTTTATTACAGTTATAATATTGTATAGTTAATAAAATTTTTAGTGGGAATACAATTATCATATCATTTGATATTCTGTTTTTATCTAAACTTAGGTATCATGTAGATTCATATATAACTATCATTTAAAACAAGTTTAAATAAGGGTAATATAACATAAAATAAAATAAAATTTTATTAAATTATATAGTTACATTTTGTACGCATTAATTTTATAACACTAAACATATTATTTACTTGTTAGGATATGTTTGAAACAATAAAATGAAACGGCCATTTAAATAAGGGAATATAGATGTTATTTTTTTAAACTGACTAAATCAATCGCGGGAAGAAATTTAAGTTATATTTTTATAATATAAATGTTAATAAAAATTAATATAATATGAAAATGATTAATTTAGGGAATTATTGAAAAATTGAAAAGAATTTTTTTTTAAAATTTCACGTTGAATAAATTGAATAAATGTTATTAATTAATTATAGCTAAATATGTAAGGAATTAATGTTATTAATTAATTATTAAAAAAATTTAAATTAAATAATGGTATATTAGGTATATAGCTAAAATATGTAATGATAAATTGGGTATTCAAAATTCTAAATAAAGGTATATTGGACATATAGTTAAATAAGTAAGGAATTAAAGCTATTAATTAATTATTACCAAAACTAAAATTAAATATGGCATATTAGGCATATAGCTAAATATGTAAGGGTAAATTGGGTATTCAAAATTTTCTCCACAATCCCCACTTTTAATATATTGTAAATAAATTTGTTTAAGTTAATTAATCCAAGGTTTAGTATTAAGTATTAAAATTTAATTTATTACAATATTATTCCGCCATTTTCCGAATAAATAGACTTTGTAATACAGCGTTACACCGTACGATCGCTCTATTGACGCTACTCTTAGTTCCAAACACGAAATACATGGCAAATTGCACTGCAAATTAGAATCTTTGGCACAGTAAGATTTAAGGATACATTTCTATCTCGTTTTACATTTTTCATTTCCATTTTGAGAATTTTTTTTCCTAAACATGTTATTATAATTTTTCTTGATAACGTTGTGTTTTGTGAGAAAATGGCATGCGTAATTTACAAATCCAAGATCGAGAAAGTCAAGCAAAAATGGAAAGACGCCAAAAAAGTAGAAACAAAAAATTAGATTGAACAAATGTTTCTAAGATTATAACAAGAGGTTTGTTTCGACTTCACAAATGCCACGATAAGAACAATAAGAATTCTATACATTCCTGCTCGAGATAAAAAGCTGGATTTAATTAGGCGACTGACATCCTTTAACCTGTCTGCACACACAGATTTGAAGGGTTTTTCCCCCTCCAAGGTAGGACAAAAAGATTCACAAGTGCTAATGTTCCGGCCGGTCTTTGTCTTTCTTATAAGGTTCGTATGTTAGGAAAATTCAGTGGGACAATTTTCTAATAATTGCTTTTTACATTTTTTTTTTTTAAGTTTTCCACGTTATATATCATGCTAAAAATAGTCAAGTAATACTTAAAATTTCAAAAAAAGAAAAAAAAAAACCCAAGAAATTTTTCTAGGTGATTCACTCTACATTATACTCGCCAACTTAAGCACTAATAATTTGGTTACTACTTTATCTTTTCAAATTTATCGCTCCAATAAAGAAATCTGGTTATGTGCCTCGTCAGAAATATAATGAAATCACATTTTTTTAATTCTTTTTTGTAAACTTGCTACTAAGAAAGACGTTCACTCAAAAATACGTAAGCTGGAATAAGGAATGATCATATTTGAAGAGAGTATGTATTTACTCACAATCGAAATACTAAACTTTTTTTATGGTGGTATACAAAATAATTAACTTCAAGGAATTTGAGCTATTTTATTCATGATTTTTCGAATTCTATTCAGCACATATCTCTCACAAGACATTGGTCTCTAATCTCTATATGCATAGTTGTGGGTGTGTTAGGGGTGTCAACAAGTCGAGTCGAGCTGAAACTTTTTGCTTGGACTCGACTTGAGTAAAAATATTTCGAAATTTTTTTGGTCTGAGTCGAGCCGAGCAATAGCTCGGACAAAAAATTTAGGCTCGACCCCACCTTTCGGCTCGATTTTTTATTTCTTAAATTTGTGACAAATCTAATTTTTTTAAAAAGAATTTAAGATTTGTACAATTTATACATATTATAAATAATAACTAAATATTAACATATAAAACAATCGCAATTAAAATGAAAAGAAAAATTTTAAAAAAAGTGGCAGACAAGTTTTTTTATTTTTTAGGCTTACAGGCAGATCCACCGAGCCTCACAGGCCGACCCATCGAGCCACATGGGTCGGGCCAGATCGAGCGACGCCCCAAAATGGGGCTTGGCCCCACCGAGTCACAAGCTGGCTCGGCTCAAGCTTTTTCAGGATCAAGCCGGAGCCAACGAGCCATTTTTCCATCCCTGAAGTGAGTTTTGATTAATTAACCTCTCTCTCCGATACACACGCTATTTCAGGAGTTAATTTAATCAATTGTCACTGAACTTTGTTATATGTTTTTACTTGTTCACTGGAATCAAAAAGTTATTCATTGTTCATTAAAATTTGAACAAAGTTATCCATCAATCACTCATATTTATTTCAATCAGTGTTACCTATAGTAAAATTCAATGAGCAACGGGTAACTTTGTTCAAATTTAGGTGAAAAACGAATAACTTTTTTAAATTTCAATGAACAAGTACAAAGAGTAACTTTTTAAATTTTGGTTAACAAATAATCACTTATAACAAAGTTGAGTGACCGTTAACTAAATTAACTCCTAATTGGGTAGGATCAACTCATATGGGCATGCACCCACACATATTCCGCACGTGTAAATCTTTTATTTTTCTTCTTGTTCTAATTCTTTATTTCTCTATTTTCTTAATATAGAATCTTCTGGTGAATCTAAAATTTCTTCCACGACGACTACAAAACCATAATGAAGAAGTTAATAAATGTAATTTCTAATAAAGCGCATTTATAATTTCTGTCACGTTTTTACCCATGATTTGTATTTTACATCATAAAAAATAAAAATTGACTGAGTGACATCACACGTAGATAATTATAATTAGCAATAGTCATATTTGTGTGAACATAATTAAAGGGTTGTTTGACCAATTTTTTTATAAAAGTTTTAGCAAATTTTGATAAAAAATGATAAAATGAGTGGTCGAAAAGTTGATAAATGATGTGGGTCCTATTAAGCTCATGTTTGGTTAGGATTAAAATTTGATTTTAATTCGCTTCAAAGTCAAATAATCAATATTAACCACACATTTCATGTGTCCCACAACTTTTCAATTACACATTTCAAAAACTTCTATCAAAATCTAATTTTAATATCCACCAAACACCATCTAAATTTATGACTAAAATTGAAGTTTGACCTATTAAAAAGTTGATAAAAGTCCTGACAAACAAACACTATTAGTCCATATTTGAGTCACATTAAAATTTTCATTCTAATTTTTTTACTCATTTTCAACCACACATTCTTCAATAAAATAATATTTTTCATCACATTAATAACTTTTTTTTAACCACATATTCTCCATCAATTTATTATTTTAAAATACATTATTCCAAAATAACTTGGCTGAAACACACATTAACTAAACAAACACTAACTAATCCTTAGGGCTGGCAAACTAATGATAACTTTCTTGTACCAACCAATCTAAAGATTAGGCCTGCAAAGTAAAAGAACTCAAAATGTATTAATTTAACCAATTAGCCTAAGTTTCACAATTTCATAACGCGTAAAAACCGGCCTGACATGCACTTGTCTCTTTGCTAAATTCTCACCTCCTCCATTACATAATCCATCCCAATTGTCTCCTTCTAATTTCCACTACTCCCCCACAGCCCAACTCCCTGAATTTTCTTCTGGATTTCAGTAAAGAAAAATGGGAGACAGATCAACACTAGCAAAGGCAAAAAAAGAACTTGAAGAACTGTATTTAGGAGTCCCTGATGACTCTGTGAATCTAACTTTTCAAGATCTTGCTGAAGTTCGACAACTCCATTCAGAAAATAAAAAATCCCTCCCAATGGATCCCATTTCAGAATCCCGTAACACCCCGAAAACTAATGCTATACCAGCAAATTCACCATCTCCTTTAGCCAAAATTCCTAGCCTGGATTTCAACAGAGCCCTCGAAGCTTCATCCATGCAACAAAATCATCATCGTTCACCACACCATGTCGTTGTCCGAGATAATCACGTCCATGTACCGAGCCACCATCGTCCGGACGAGGGCCGAGGTCATGGCTCATATTCTCATGGTGAAACTCCTCTTAGGCATGCAGGAGAGAGAAGCGTGTTTTACGATGATGTGAGTCAAGTGAGTGGTTATAGTGTGTCTTCTATGAACCCTTATCATGAAAGAGGAGGAAGAAGAAGAGCTGGGATTCCTCACTCCAATATCTGCACTGTTTGTTCAACTTATATCTATTTTTTCCGACATCGTTGTCTGGTAATTATATTGTCTCTACTTTTTATTTCTTGAAATATACTGTGAAACTCGTTTATTAATATTCATTTGTCTGTTAATATAAATGATAGAAATGTAATGGATTAAAAACGTGTTTTTGTAGGTCTGTGGAAGAGTTTATTGCAGGCAATGTGCGAACATTGGCATGGGAGAGATGGCAGAAGGTAGAAAGTGCATAGAATGCTTAGGTAGAAGATTTAGCCAAAGGTATGATTTTTTTTTTTTTAATTTTTGTACTGAAAAATACACCTTGGTTTTTTTAGGTACATTTTCTTTTTTAAATTAGTAGCAAATGAGACCTAAACCTAGACTGTTATTATCTGGTATCCCATTCAACAGTCACATATAAAGATAGTAATGATTAAATTATTTTTCTGTACGTAGTTTATCTTCAAGGTCGCAAAAATGTTGATTTTGTCGACAAATTGGGAGGGTAGAACGCACCAATATAGTCATTTTCTTTCGACCCGTTAAAATTCAAAACGAGTAATCGAATTTCAAGATTGATCTTCTCAAGTCGGTCATCATTTTGTAGGGCGGGTTAAAGATAATCTACATCGATTTAACATACATGGATTCTTTCTCTTAAGAAATTGACATTTTAAAAAACAAACAATGAATCTTAATTAATACGAGCTTAATTTACAATAACTATACCTTTAAACTAATATTTTTAACAAAATTCTCCTAGGAAAATAGGTATAATGAATTTAAGATGCAAATAGTTAAAGATGGAATCCTTGTCCCTATTAATAGGCCGGTTATTCCTAGAGTTATTTAGTTGTAAGACTGTAACATTTGTCTTACTTTTAAGGACCCAACATAGATTATTTTCATCGAAATCTCAGATTATTTTGGATTAACTGCTAACTTCTTCTGTATATCTCAAGGCAGTGGCCGGCGTATAATTTAATGCTAGAAAGTTTTTATTATCCTTGTTGACTTGTGCCAACTCACGACTGTGAAAAATATATAAAAAAGTAATGTTATAAATTTAATAATTGTTTGTTAAACAACTTAATTTAAGTCATACATAATTTTCTTGAAAAAAATGATCATGTCAAAGTGACAAGGTAGGCATACTGTATTAATTGATATTTCAACAGTTAATGTTAGTGTTGTCATATTTGGGTTTAGGTACATACAAAGGGCAGGAAATGTGGGGTGCTGCATGGGATATCCATCTAAGGTGAAACAACAAGAGCTCGAGTGGGCGGAGAAAGGGCCGAGAAGGAGCGGAGAAAATCGATACGGCGGTGGAGGCCGTAGTGGGATGGTTTCGACATCGAGAGGTCCGATGACCCCAAGAACACCCACTAGAGCACATTTGCCTAGCACTCCCCCTTCATTTGTCATGGGCTCGCCTTATTCACCCTATTCGCCTGCCACCCACCATGCCTTGCCTTTCTAGCGAGTTGTTTAACAATATTGGACAGTATATGAAAGAAAAAGCAATCGAAATCTTGTTTGTCATACCATATTGTTTAGATCTGTTTAATATTTCGTACCAAATATATTTATATTATGTTTTCATTTGTTGCCAAAAAAGGAAGAAAAATATTGTTTTCGTTATGATTTTGAATTATAATTGATGTTCTATTTTTTAATAATGTATTTTGTAAGTCATTATAGTTATTTTTTATGTTTACAAATTGGAGAAAGATTTCATTTGAAATACTGCAATACTCATTTTTAACATTCTCATAGACAATCAAGAATGTATACATTATTGCTTTATCTCAATTCAGTGTTACTCTACAATTTATTTGTAGATATATTGACCTTGTCTGGCAATAATTTATTTAGTGTGAGAAGCTATTTTTTTACCGTTGGTTGGACGGTAAGTAGGTTCCAGTGTGAGAAGCAAGTAAAAAAAAAAAAAAAAAAAATGTGAGGCTCCAACAAGCCAACAACAGCCCAATTTTTCATTTTTATCTTGATTAAAATTTCTCGAAGACAATGGCATTATGAAAAATGGAAGAAGACGGTGTCCACATGCCACAACCCTCCGAGCGTCTTATGAAAAAAAAAATATTTTAAACTTTACTACATCCATAAGTTTCTACTCTTTGAACATCTAGAGTAAAAGAAAAATCAAGATGCTAGAGTTAGGTAGCTTACAATCTTTCTTCTAATAACGCTCGAATCATAACAAATTAAGTTTATATATAAAGAATCGTTGATACGTGCAAAGACCCAAAGAACACCCATTCGACTTACCTTGGACTACCCATTTTTTCATCTCCAATTCAAATTACAACATTAATCCAATTCAATTATAACATAATTTAACAAGACAGATATACACGAGAAGAAAATTATCCTTCATCCAAATTTTATATGTCCTATTCGCAACTAAAGTCCTCTTAAGTTGCAACTTTTGAAGCAAAAACCCTAACACATACCTGATCTTAGTCAATATTGAACCTAAATTACATAGTTTAAGTTGCTCTCATTTCATTTAGCTGCGATTATGAAAATCATTTGTGCTTTCTTTTCCTCTTACTACTAAACCTCGGTTTGACAGTCATTATTTGATCATTTCAATTATATATTCATTTTCAATTATACATTCACACAATAAAATATTTTACATATAACTTCAAAACGTTCTCCTATTTGTTAATCACGTATTCTCTTAAAAATCACAGTTCAAAACATTATTTTTCTCAATAATGATTATCAAACTAGGACTGAATTGATCATGGATAGATCATCTAGGTCGACAAGCAAGGACAATAGACTACTTCATATTTTCCCATATGCTTTGTCCTATAATGTTGTCTATTAGCTCGACCCACATCAATCCAGATAGGAGGAGAAATGCGGCACAAAAAAGTAAATATTAATTTTTACTATTTTACTTGATATTTTTTCTTTTTAAATTGTTGCACATTGACCATATAGTCAAACTCACAGATAAGGGCCTGTTCTCTTTACCATTTTCAAGTCGTTATCTATTTTCGATTTTTTCAAAACAGCGAATACGCATTCTCTTTCCCATTTTCGAAAATGCATTTTTGAAAATAAGTTAAAAAATTATAAAGAAAATACAAAACAACAAATTTGTCGTTTTGAGTGTTTTCAGTTATAATCAAATTAAAATTTTCAAAACGCGTTTTTGGTGTTTTCAAAACAATTTTTCAAAATATCAAAGAGAACATATTTTCAACAATCTCAAAAAGAATACTAAAAACACAAAACTCAAAATGAATTCAAAACACAAAACACAAAACTGAAATACAAAGAGAACAGCCCCTAAACTTTTTGGCTAATTTTACTTATATATTTTTTTAGAAGATACTTGATTAAAAAGTGAGGAAAAATTATAAATTCAATAGAAAGTGTGGTCGAAAATGATTTTGGAAACAAACAGTTTTAGAAAAATCTATTCCAAACATAATTAAGTTTTAAAATAAAATATTTTGTCAATTAATAAAAGTTGAAAATAAATTGAATTTCTATTTTTATTTACAACCCCGTTTGCTTTCCATTATTTGAACACAAGTATTATTTTTTCACATGGGTCCTACTGTGAGATGGTGCAGTCAAAAGTTACGGTTGCCACTACGTGTAACGGTTGGAATTTTTATTAAAATGAGGTAAAACACAGGTCCCAAACAGGGGCTTAAAAGCTTTGGCGAATTCCAATTGAACCAATCCTATATGTCTTTCCAAACACTGCCATGTTGTTTGGGCAAAACCCTCATTAGCCGTCACCCAGAAACTAGAAAACGTGAAAGAAGAGAATATCCAGGAATCAATCTCAGCCCTCTATCCCCTCTCAACTCAATAGGAGTCTCGGGGACTGCCAAATTTTCTCTTAAAATTCCTCTTCACTGTTCATCAAATTCGTCCACTCCATTTTCTCAGCGAAGAATGGCGGTCACTTTCTCGTCGGACGACATTGTGATAAAGTCGCCGACCGATAGGCGACTGTATAGATACATACAACTTCCTAATGGGCTGTCTGCTCTGTTGGTTCACGATCCAGAGATTTACTCGGACGGAACCATGGAAGCTTCGAGAAATAGCGAAGACGAGGATGAAGAAGAAGAAGAAGAGGATTTCGAAGATGAAGAGGATGACGAAGAAGATGAAGATGAAGAAGAAGAAGAAGAAGAAGAAGAAGAGGAAAATGGAATGAAAGGCTTGGCTGAGAAGAAGGTCAGTTTTGCTATTTGGATGCACAAAAACTGGATAGTTTTTTTTTTTCTTTTCCTGAATTTATTGTTAGTTATTTTACTTGTTTTTTTCGAAGTTGTGGAGAGTGAGGTTGTTGAGTAAATGAGATTGGTATCTTTAGCTTTTGGTTGATTTTATCAGGCAGCGGCAGCAATGTGTGTCAGAATGGGAAGTTTTGCGGATCCACACGAGGCACAGGGCCTAGCGCATTTTTTAGGTTTTTTCCTTGACTTTGCTTATGTTTTTATAGTTTGTGCATTACAAGTCAAATAGTTATTCATTTTTTGAACAAATTGTAGACAAGAAAAAAAAATTAGATAAATTAGAAGAATAGGAAAAAAAAGAGTAAACATCTTGCAATCACATGATAAGATTTTTTAGCTACAGTTAATTACATCCATCTGATAAAAAAACACTATAGAAACAGGACATTGACGCTTAATTTTTTAAAAATATAAGGACATGGATACTTCGACTTAAAATACTTCAAAATTGTACATCTATAGTTCTTTATTTTATTCATCTTATTTTTTAATAAATTAGTTCTCTTTTTAGCTTTCGTATTAATATCTGCAGGTACATATTTTGATTGCAAGGGATGGCTATGTGCTGTATTAGGGTAATTTTAGTTCATACTTTATATTACTAGAGCCAACTAAAAAAAAAACTAAGCCTTTTCCCAAACGCTATTAAGTGTGCAAATGACATAAAATTGTTAATGCATTAACTATTAACAAATACATACGTTATTTATTAAATAAAACAGATTATACACAATGTTTGTAAATTCTTTCTCAAATTAGTGATTTTCTACCCTAAGTATTTGATAATTAAATATTCTCTCATTTCAGATTCCAGATTTTACAAATTGGATCTTGCTAGGTTCTCAGTGTATTAGTGCCATTCCTAACACTTCAGCAACAAGGGGAAAGTGATTGAAATTAAGGCTACTAGGAAATTCGTTAAATACTAAATTGATTTATCCCATTGAACTAACAGAGAACTTGGTACTTTATTTCATTTCATAGGTATTCTAATAAGTGTTGATGGAATAGTTTTACCAAAAATAGTTAATAAATATCTGTAATTCCTTTGTAGAAGGCTGAATTTTTGTCAAAATAAGAACAAAAGGTGTAGTACTAACAATCATCAACCGCGATGCTCCCAATTCATGTGTCAAATTTTGTAAATTGGAGAACAATGGTTTGATGACTGATTAGTTACAAATGTAAGAATGAATAGCCAACTTCTTTTTTCCTTGTGTCCAAATATGGAGAAGATTGTTTTATTACTTTTGTACATTCATACCTCGTAAGCGAACTTGATAAAGTTAATATTGTACTCAATATAATATACAGGCTCTTGACTCTTAACACTATAATTTGAAAGACATCAAAGGAGTTCCATCTTCCCCAAGACCAATTTGAAGAACAATCCTTCCTTCTGTTTATTTTTATCAGATTAAACAAAAATGTCATTTTGGAGAGTTTGGAGTTTTCACCATCTGCCTTCAGAAATGATCTCTTTGTTTGCTTCGTTGTTAATCTAGTATTTATTTAATCAAATAACACATGCATGCATAATTTAGTCTCTCTCTCTCTCTCTCTCTCATGTGTGTCCTATATTATTTGTTGCCATATAATAGAAGAAGAGTATGAGATTCAGTTAGCTCAGTCTTAGCTCAAAGCTTGTATCAATTTTCTTGTCAAACTTGTGGGCTTGCTTTTAAGAATAAAAAAATGTAGAATTTCAATCCTTGAGGAAAAAAGCTTGCAGTAATTTGACTTTGAGCCAAGTATGGGATGAGGAAAGATCGACTATGTTGGCTTAATTGATGTCCCTACTGCCGTGCTGAACCCTATGAAAGCTGGCTTCTTTTTTGGCCATTTCGAATATGAAAAAGTTAATGAAGTCTTTGTGGAAGAACTGGTTGACTAAAGCATGGATTTAGGGGTATTTTCGACTATAATATGGTATAATCTGCCTGTCTCTCACTAACTCGTTATTTGTAACAATAGTCTGGTCAAGATGATATAAAGGAACAAATAATGTGAATATGAGGATAACGCTGTATTTGTCTGCGGAAAGGAGAAAAAATGGAAGAGCTTTAGCATATTTTGCATTATAATTCAAACACAACTTACTTTGCAAGTTCATTGCAGAGCACATGCTTTTCATGGGAAGCGCTGAATTTCCGGATGAAAATGAGGTGTGTTGGCTTATCCTGTTCCCTATGCCTGGTTTTACATTTTTACTTTAGTGTGCATGTCACTTTGCATTGACTGAACCCCAAAAAATTCCTAAAATGGATAAAAAACAGAAATTTTCTATTTTTGCCAGAAGTGATGCAAAGTCAAATATCATGATCTCTTCTTATTTTGAAGTTTGTTTGGTCTGTAACTCGTGTCATAAACTGTAATATAAAATCTTCCATGATGTAATCAAGATAGCTATTTGGCCTGCAAGATTGACTCTTCTCTTTGCTAGTATGACAGTTACTTGTCTAAGCATGGAGGCTCATCAAATGCATATACAGAAACTGAGCACGCATGCTACCATTTTGAAGTGAAAAAAGAGTTTCTTAAGGGTGCGTTGATAAGGTAAATGCAAATTTATGTACTTTGTAGTATTAAAAGGGGATTTGCCCATCCATGGACTTTTTTCACATGGATTCATGAAACAAGCCACAAAATATGCTGTTATACACATAATGATAATCATGTGCACCTATGGATGTATATAAGATGATGAACTGTGTTTGATTGTGTTTCCAATTTTACTTTTCCTTGAATCAGGATAACATTTCGGACAAAACGATTGTACCAATTAATTAATTAATTTATTAATCTTTTTCTCTTATTTTCTTGTACTTTTGTCTATTAGATTTAGTGAAACACATAATAGCTTAAAAATTTAGGCCTGTGCTTCTCATAGTAATGAAGCGGATTCTTATTTTGTTATTTGTCCTAAGCTTCTATGTTCACAATCAATTTCTTTTGGTTGCGTTGTCTATCTAATTTTCCACAAATCCCCTTCTATCTTCCAAGTTAATACTTCGTAGCTATCTTTCTACCTTTCTTGGAATTATTGCTTTATTGGACAGAATTTCGTTTTAGATTTTGTATTATGATACTCTTCTTTACATTCTATCGTGCCATACGTCTGTTATTTGTCAATTAGCTTTCATGCTAATAATCATCACAAATGCATAATGACACATATTACGTGGAATTTTTAATATATTATTATTTTTATTTAATTCTTCCACTGGTTTCTTTTGACTCCATGCATTGCTCTCATCTATAGTTCAATGATTTAAGTCTCTCCCTCTCTCAATGTGCCGGAGATAGTGTTTTAGATATCGAAATTTGTTCCTGCTCTTCATGGTTTTTATCCTTAACAATTCCGCGAAATTGTTGTTAGGTAGATTGTGGGCTTTTCCTATGTCTATGGTTTTCAGAAATTTCAAAATTTCTGTATGTATTTTTTGAAAAAAACTTAAAACAGCTCAAAGCACACAGCATTCTTGCACTCTTTCACAAGGAATGGAGAAAGATGGAAACAAAATTCAATATCATTTGGAAGTCTTCTTTATTATCACGTGAATGTGTCCTTTCTCCTTTCTATCTATTTCTGCTATAAGCAAGCTTTTATAGTTGCAGCATTTTCTGTTTATTAGTATTTCTCGATGTTTTAGAGAATTTTTTGTATCGTTATAAATTTTCCTTGCACTTTGAGAGATGAATTATCCTGGCCGAGTCACACCTAAAGGCATACAGAAGAAAATTGATTCTTTTTCATTTGAGTTAATGAACCTTTTGACAAGTTAGTGGAAAGTGGGTCTAGGGTGGGTACTCGACTCCGAAGGAATTACCGGTAATTAGGGCCCAAACTACAGATAAGCGGTGGATAAGCCTAGAGGCGAATTCCAAAGGCGAATTGAAGTGGAAAATTCTTTCGGTGATGGAGATAGGGTCGAGACAGGGGAAATAGATAGGGGTGAGGTGGATTCAATGATCGAGGGGAATCGAGAGACGGAACCTCGAGTTGAGGTAGGGGAGTCGGCCACTACAAATCTGAATTTTGAGTTATTGGAAGTGATGGATTATCCTACAAATGAAGGTGTGTTGGACACGATTACACCGTTGGGTAATGAGCACGAAAATGGAATGGTTGTGGGTGATACGTCAACGTTGGCAATTGAGAATCAACAAGGGCCGATAGGATCTGCATCTAAGGTGGTGAACACCTACTGTAGGAGATATTCTAAGTCTCAGAAGGAAAGGGAGTCAGATAATGATAATGCTCTGGTTGTGTGGGTTGGAGGAGTCGGGGGTCGGAATGTAGACAGTGATGTGGTACGGGTGGAGGAAGAGGTGGGACATTTTTATGTTCCTGTTTATGCTGAGGAGATGACGAAAGTGGGTGCATCTGATGATAGATCTCGACCGTCGAGCCGGGTCTTTCAAAAAATTGTGGATTTCAGCAAGATGGTAGGAGTGTCATGCAATGGGTATGAAAATAGGCTCCTACAATTATTCGAGGAACTGGAGGCCAACAGTGGACATGGGTTAGGTACATCAGGAG
>CAIGRP010092746.1:0-50060 GCA_903798385.1 Fraxinus cuspidata | reverse complement strand
AAAAGGGCACTTGTAAGGCTGACACAGAGCTTCCCAAGGAAGAGAATCACATCTCCAAGAACATTCACCTTCCCAATCCGTAGGATGTTACTCATGATCAATTCTGTTGCAATCTCAGAAGCTTTAAAGAAGTCTTTGCCTGTTATCGCAATCTGTAACAATAGTTACACTATGAGTATGTTTTTGTGTGTGTGTGTGTGTGAGAGAGAGTGAGAGTGAGAGTGAGAGTGAGAGAGAGAGAGAGAGAGAGAGTAATCAAACATATACTAGTACTGTTTCAGAGACTTTTCAAGGAATAGTACATTCTTGATTGAACGACCAAGATAGGATAAGCACGAAGTTCCATTTTCGCAATGGGATAGTACCTGCCCGTCATTTTTTATGCATATATCTATTCCTCTTTTTGGCTTCAGGTACCCCCTCATTAGTGTCCATGGGTTGAATCCTCGACACTTGTAATGAGCTTCTGAGTGTGGCACCAGTACCACAGCAAGTGATACCAGGACACACTTGAACCTCATTATAAGAGCGATGACAGTTCGAGTTGTGGGGACATCACCTTGAGTAATGATGCTAACCAGAGCCAAAAGGGGAATGCAAGTACCCATAAGAATAGGATCCCAACTTATAGTCCTTGTAAAGGAGTAATCACATTGAGTGGGAGCTTCAAGAAACACGTTGCGCAAATACAATGCTTGACTGCATCTTTAACTAAAAATGCTACATACATACCATTATGTAAGCATTGCGGTTCACAGATTTGATGGTCCAACTAATACACCTCAAGCAACCCTGTGAAGTGTGAAATACCAACTTTCCAAGCCAGCTTCCAGGCATAGAATTTGAAAGTTTTAGCCTGCGACGGAGTGCTTCAAGTATAAATCGAATTGATTCAATGAACGACACAATCAAAGAACCAAGTGCAATAGACCCAAGACTGTAACGTAAAAGCCGCTTCATCGATGAGAAAACTGGAAGGAAGGGGATCTCAGGCTGCATTTACAGATAACGCAGATTAATTACGGGAAAGAGATGAGGTGAGAATATATCAATATAAAGCACAACAAAAATGATCAATTCTAACTGCACATAAAGCAGATGAACTCCATTTAAAGCATGAATATGATGAAGCCACACTATATTGTGAAAGAGCATGAACTATATTATTGCTCAGATGCTTACCGATGTTTCACCTCGAGCCCAATAATATGAAGCAACAGAACCCGCAAGCACAGTTGAAGAGCACGCTGTGAAAAATTGGGTGGCCCAATAGCCACCGAATAGGTGAAAAAGAATTGCTGCAGCAATATGAGTAGTATAATGGAGCCTATAACCACAGCATTGATCACAGCTCACCCTTTTCGATTTGAGATCATACGCACAGCAATTAGCACTGCATTCATTCTGTAGCACCGTTCCAGAACTAAAAAGATGGAGAGCAGCCGAAATCCAGAACATAAAAAAAACTGCAAGCGTGACATATGGTATAACTGGGAAAATTATCAATGCCTGGACTTCTCCTATAACCTTTGCAGCCACCTAGGATTTAAAGTTCAACCGATTAGAACAATAAACATAATAACTAAACAAAAATATACCTGATTTTAAGATAAACAGAACAGTAAAACACGACAAACAAATCAAAAGCTACATGAGCAGGGCTTTAAGCAGCTAGGGACGTCTCACTATCTGCGAAACGTCAAAATTTATTTCTTTTTGGATGAGGCATCAAGTGCATGTTTGATATCAAGTATTGAACAAGAATAGATAGGACAAAATA
This sequence comes from Fraxinus cuspidata, assembly GCA_903798385.1. Classification (NCBI taxonomy): domain Eukaryota; kingdom Viridiplantae; phylum Streptophyta; class Magnoliopsida; order Lamiales; family Oleaceae; genus Fraxinus; species Fraxinus cuspidata. The sequence continues at coordinate 48,280 of CAIGRP010092746.1, read as the reverse complement.
CAAGATTTTAGTTTCTATTCCTTCCTTAATACAGTCTGTACTGTACAATCCACTTCAGCAAACAATCCATAAGTATGTTGCATAGATATTATGTATCATGCCTTGAGGACAGATGTTGCCATAAGGATGCGACGGACTATAGCAATAGATGATAGAAAAGCAATTATCATCACGGCGGTCATGATAACAGCTACTAGGTGGAGATGACTTGCTTCCTGGACAATGCATAATCTATATCAGGATAACAGTACTGGGTAAAAATTAGTAAGGTAACAAGAACTTCATGAATTCAGTATCTCACCCTTGCAGATACATGATAATAAGGATCATGCTCACCAATGATGGGAGAGATGGCATCATTCCCAATCCATCCAGCTACAGAGCAAGGCAAAAGCATTTAAGCAATAGTGTCTTTAATATAGCTGTCACTATAAATTTAAGCTCATACAACAGTAATTAGGTAAAAGGAATTCAAAATTTCACTTCGACATCTGGGAATCCCAAACCTTAAAAAACAATAAAAAATTGCTCATCCTCGTGCCACCAAAAAAATCCAACAATGCTGCTCAATGTGCTGATGTGCTAAAAAACCGTAGTGTCTATATTATAGCTAGATATTGATATATGTGTATCAAAGAAGACTGACAGAAACAAAGTACTTTGAAATGTTGTTCTATATTGAAAAGTGCTTTTGGCTTCACAATTGTACTGAGATATCAGTTCAAAACTCTGAATGACTAAAATTACTAGTAAAATGATCATCTCTTACTGTTATAATTACCTTCAGCAATTCAAAAATTTGTTTTTAAAATCCTAAATTAATACCCTGAATTAAATATAGCCTTGGCTATAACAAAATCCAATTAGATTTCCCAATAAGCCACTTAGAAAAGCATTTTGAGAAGATGTCCTAACCTTTCAAGTAATAAAACATTGTCACTGATATTATGAGAATATTAAAAAGAATGACAGTTATCCATGGCATTCCAGCAACAAAATGACGGATCATCAAAAGCCAGATTACTGATAAGAACAGTGGCACAAGTCCTCCACAAACAAGCAATACGCGCCATGATTTTCCAACATCAGCCACATATCTCTGCAAAAGAAAACAGAAAGGACAAGTTTTCAGTATGCGATGCAATGTCAATGGATAAATAATTTATTGCATTAATACTAATATTTATAGCAGGCTAAATAACAATCTCTAATTTATAATTAAAAAATTGTCTAGCCTTTTAGTCATACAATAGTCAACAATCAAATTGCATTTTTTCACTTAGTTTTCACCAAAAAGTTAAAAAATTATACTATATTCTGATATTGTTCACAAATAAGCACAAAGTTGTTTAAGAATATCACCACCACAGGATGATACCAATTGGCCAATAATATCCATTCTAATTTTCTAGAGTATGGAACAATTCAGACATGGTTTGCTCCAAACGGGATGTGTAGCCCGTGTAGAACGTGTTGTATTTTTGAGGGCCTTCACTGAGAATACCTATTTAACATCAAAGGATTCTGATTGTTGGTCTAGAAACAACAAATAATAAACAAATCAAGTTTAAGAATGAAAGTTACATCTTCTATTTTATCAGGGTTGAAGACCTTATAATGAGAATAAATTTAATGAAAATATTCAGACACATCAGGGGGTGTTTGATGGATATTATAGAGGAAAAATTGTATTTTAAATAGTGATATGGTGGAAAATACATGGTTAAAAAGTAAGGAAAAGTTATTGATATGATATAAAATATTATTTTATTGAAGAATGTGTGGTTAAAAATGAATTTTGAAAAATTGTTTTTTGAAAGAATGTGTGTCAAATAGGGGCCAAGTTTCTTATTAGAGCAGCAAAGCCACTGTATACAGTAAATTATCAATAAAGTGAACAAGGACTTCCAAGGAAACAATGTGAAATTGATTTGTTTTCTGATTATGGGAAACACAAGTTACCCAAATTTAAAGAATATCGAATATAATTTCACCGTAACTACTAGCTGGCTTTGAGGTTCATTTCAGGGTTGAATGCTTCAAGAAGCAAAAATAAATGAAGCATAGTTGTTGAGTCGACCTTTAGGACTGCTGACCGAGAGTTAATGGATCTGTGGATGGCTTTGTCAATTGCAATGTTCTCCATGATGTTCACTCCACCCATCTGCTGCCAATGCCTCATAGACACATTCGATGCACGAGCAATAAGCTGGCAGGTCCAATAAACTGACAACGGGAAATTAAAAGATAGTATCAACAAATGAATACTTATAACATATACTGAACAAGATTTTTATGTCCAATGCTCCCAACCAAACATCATTTGGTGTTAAACTGGAGGAACAGAAACAGCAATGAACCACATATAATAAGACAGTAACATACTAACCTAGATTCTCCCCCCTGTCACATTTTCATATGCTAAAAGTCAATACTAGAAATTACAAAATTACCATTAACACTTGGAAATACAACTGGATAGCAAGGGCCCAGAAGCTGGAGAGAAGTGTTCCTAAGCTCGGGAGTAAGGTCTGCAAAATAATCATAGTTTCTATCAATCCAATCATCAACTGAGAGACGGATATCTCCTTCCGGATAATCACAGACCCAATTAAGGGAATCTTCTGATGGGATTGGACAATCCATTAAGCAAATACTCCGGGCATTGGAAATATGAAATTTGCTATCCTTCAAACCACTTTGGTAAACCTGGTTTGGGTTTAACCAGTATCTGAGTTCCAATTCACGAAGATCGCGATCAGCATGTCTGTCACCACACACGTTTCCTTTATAGTCCAGCCCATAATTTAGCCTGATAAATCAAATCATAAACATAATAACAATTAAAAAAAGAGTGAAGAATGCAAAGAAACAATTCAGAGGTAAAATTAAAAAGAAAAAAGAGAAGCATTAAAAAAACTCAGAAAGTACATAACACATTCTCCAATAGAGAGAAACCAGTTATATGGAACCAAAAAATTTAGCTTCTCTTCTCCTCCAGTAGTATTTATGACTTGTCAATTTCAACGAAAGCACCCCAAAATGGTAAAGAACAAATGGACATAGAATCTATAATCAAGATTTGACAAAATTCACAGAATTTAGAAAGAAAATATTTTAAAACCACCAATCTGCAATCCCCCTAAATTCTGGGAAAAACACCCACTAAATATCTAGTAGCCAGAAAATTCGCCTATTTTCCTCACCCTACCCCTTCAAACGAAAAAAATAAAAACAGAAACAGAAAAGCCCATAAAACCCTCAAGTATAAAGATGCAATTTTTTACACAAGAAAATGCAAAAATATTCCATTTTTGTTACAAGAAGAAGAAAATAAACGGATCAGAACTGTAAAAAGTAAAGCAGACCATTTAGGGAATCTTGAAAATGGAAAGAAAAGAAAAAAAAAAGAAAAGCAAATATCTTTTCTTGTTATATGTACCTTAAAGGATTCCCCAGGTTGAAACCAAGGCTTGAATTAACAATCATTGCCACCCAGAACCCAATGAACATGACTAAAAACACCACATCTCTGCATTTCCTGTTATGCTTAATGATATCATTATTTCCAGCCCCCATTCCAGCATTTCCATCACTTGATGGGTACCTGCCTATCACTGGCCCCAATGGTCCTCTCATCTTTGCTTCTATATATGTATATATCTGCTGCAACTTTAGATATAGAAGAACACAGTATCTCTATCTCTGTTGATGTGTATATATGCTTGTATGTATATGTTGTTGGGGGGGCGGGGGGGGGGGGGGGTAGATCACTCATCCTCACAGATGGATGGAGATCTGGCACCTTCAGTTGTTCCCAACTTCTTGGGGGGGGGGGGGGGGGGGGGGGGGGGGGGGGGGGGGGGGGGGGGGGGGGGGGGGGGGGGGGGGGGGGGGTTAGACGGAGATTGTAGGGGTACAGTAGAGGAGAAAGAAGTAAAGCGGGGGTGTGAATGGGACCAGGGTCCCAGCAGGTTTATGGGAATATATTTGGTGCTATGTATTTACTTATTTTGTTAAAGTGGAAATGTATTGAAATTGTTGAAATGAAAGCAGCTTTATTGTCAAGACGAGAGATATAATTTGGATATTATTTTAATTCTTGTACGTAACGGAATCCAAGTCTCAGCCTGCTTGGGTCCATATTGGGAAGTCGGTGGTGCCACCCGACTAACTTCAGTTGCTGAGCCTGTTTCCATATATTAATATTCCTCTTTTTTATGACCAAAATTNTTGAAATTGTTGAAATGAAAGCAGCTTTATTGTCAAGACGAGAGATATAATTTGGATATTATTTTAATTCTTGTACGTAACGGAATCCAAGTCTCAGCCTGCTTGGGTCCATATTGGGAAGTCGGTGGTGCCACCCGACTAACTTCAGTTGCTGAGCCTGTTTCCATATATTAATATTCCTCTTTTTTATGACCAAAATTTGGAGAAAATGATATTTTGACCAGTAATTGTTCAGATAATATGTTACTAAAAATTAAGAAAAATTTTGAATTTACGTATAAAATATTTTGTTTTGTAAATATATAATTAAAAATAAATATGAGAAATAAAAAAAAGTTATAATTTAAAAAGATGGGTTATTAGTACAAAACGTCATTACGTTTGGAATTCAGTGTGCAAAACGTCTTTATGTTTCAATTTTTTGCATTTTCACCCATATTTTCACGTTTGTTGTGGAAATCGTCATTGTCATCTATTTTCTCAATAAAATAACAATTATACACTCCTATTTAAATAAAACAAAAATAAAATAAAAATGAAGAATAATTGCAACCATACTATCAAATTTTTCAATAAAATACAAATAAATCCCAAATAAATAATTAAAAAGTTAAAAATAAAAATAAAAATAAAAATCATCATCTTTCTCTTCCACCGCCACTTTCACTCGCCCAAAACATCACCCAACTGCCACCCTAGCCACCAGAAACCACCACCTCCACCATATAGCCCTCATCCCGTCGTCACCAAAACATCACGGCCAAACAAGATATGGGAAGCTCACAAGAACATATAATGATGTTGCGTTTTATGGCGCAATGCCATTTAATACCTTTTATGGGCTTAGCTAAGCAAATCCATAACAATTGCCAACACTCCTTTAAATGTTCACTATCTCAGATCTACCATTGCCATGGACTCAACTACTTCAACTGAAACTACACGAATACATTTGGTGGAGCTTTTTTTTAACAACGCTGATCATGGCTTACCACCCAACACTGAGAATATAGGGGCCTTACCTTTACCTCAAGTTGTGAACCTATTTCAGTCCTCAACTGCCCTCGAAGCTCCATTTCGCAGCCTCGTAAATGAAATCACTCTCAAAGATGGAGAGTCTCCACCATGCATAATCTCTGATGTTTTCATAGGATGGGCTATTGACGTCGCTAAGTCTTGTGGAACTGTGGTGTGACTTTCACCACAGAGGCACTACAACTTATGTGTCTTTGTGGCAGCATCTCCCACACCATTCAATTGGGGAAGACGAGTTTTGCCTACCGGGAACATCTCACATACCGTTCATTCAACATCTCCCACACCGTTCCACTGGGGAAGAATTCATCACAAAATTGATGGGTTCCGCGTGTTACAATCATCCATTCACCTAGGGAAATTCAAATTCAGACACAAACATCCATGGATAAACTGCCAATCAATTACGCAACCAATTATTCAATTTCAACTATGAGTTAGAGTGTGTGGATGCTAGACTTGATATACGAATTCCAAGTTTGAAGGTGGTGACTGATGTGGGAATTGAATGGTTTTGTTGAATAAACTATATATAAGGGTTCGTTGAAAATTACGGAGATGGTGGGTGAGCAGGTTAGTGCGTTGTGACGGCCGGATGGGGGCTATATGGTGGTGGTTTCTGGTAGTTAAGGTGACAGTTGGGTGGTGTTTCCGATGAGTGAAAGTGGCAGTGGAAGAGAAAGGGGATGATTTTAATTTTTTTTAATTTTTGATTTTTTTAAATTATTTATTTGGGATTTATTTGTATTTTATCGAAAAATTTGATAGTATAGTTGCAATTTATTTTTTTTGTTTTATTTAGACAGGAGGGTATAATTGTCATTTTATTGAGAAAATTGATGAAAAAGACGATTTTCACATTGAAACGTGAAAATAGGGTGAAAATGTAAAAAATTGAAACGTAAGGATATTTTGCACACTGAAAACGTACGGAAAGGTTCTTTATTTTTCACTTTAAAATATATAAATTATTATTTTAATATATCTCTTACAATGAATGCGAACCAAGTAAGAAGCCAGCTGCTAGTGGGACAGACAAAGCCGCTCCTCCGAGGAAGCCGTTTGCAAATCATGGCTTCCACTAAATTACTGTTGTAATTATGCCCCCCCTGTTGGACCTCATTAAGATTTTTAATACATTCTTCTCACTCTTCTTTTTAATCACATAATTTTTAATAAAATAATGTTACACGTAAATAAAAAAGATTCTTATTTTTAACAACGCATTCTCGCGAAAATTACTATTCAAAAATATATTATTTTATAACGAGGGCCAAACAAGTAGTATAATTTACATAGGTGTATTTGACTCACATTATTTTGGAAGAATGTATTCTGAAATAGTAGATTGATGGAGAATGTGTGGTTGAAAAATAAGGAAAATTTATTAATGTGATGGAAAATATTATTTTATTGAAGAATGTATGGTTGAAAATAAATAGAAGAATGAGAATTTTAATATTTGCTGGCATAATCTATCCATTAACACTGGACTGCAAAGGGGAAGGAGAGTGTTTGAAAAATTCCAATTGGTGGGCCCCTGTTTGTCTCGGTACACTAAGGGTGGATCCTTGGAATGCGTAATTGTGGACTTTTGCAGCCCATTTTTGGACCATTAACAACTATTTAAAGATAAAATTCTTATATATATATCCCATTTTTTTTTTCTTTTATTGCCAATAGATCTTGTTTGCGTTAAGATTATATTTTATTCAAATGACTATCGTTATCTCAATTTAACGAATATTAATAAGAACAGCAGGTCGTCTTCCACATTTTTTAATCATATTTTCTCGACTTGATTAATGATTATGTTCCATATACCATATAGTACTTAAAAATACGATGCACCTTATCTGCAAAGAATCACAAAAAAGATTATACATAGTGATTAGCAAGCACAATTGTTGATGATCAAGTCGGGTAAAAGTTCGGGCCGCCACCTTTTCCATCGCAGGCTCCTAACTCAAAAATTTCGAATACTCTAGTAAGATCAACAGAGGAGATTACGGATCCAGAATCAGAATCAGAAGAGAAGGTTACGCAAATCTTACAAAAATTCTAAAAGCTAGTGACATGAGAAAACGGATCCAACCTTCTCTGAATAGCAGCTGCAGCCTGTTGATTAAAACTAGTTAATACATGGGATGAAAATGGACTTGCGATCTTTTCAAGATGATCCTCACCTCAAAGTTGCCGAGCTTGTATCGGTAAGCCATCCTCTTCCTTGAGTCGGGCTTGCTCTTTCATTGATTGAGCCTGGCATCCAATCAAGTAAACAAAACCGATTAATTGACTTTGCATTGTCTACAAAATGAGATTTTATTGCTTATGCAGAAGAATACCATTCCACTCTGCTTCTCCCACTTTAAAGCTTCCACTTGTTCTTGCTTCTGGCTTTCACATTCTCGCAATAGTTGTAGCCTGAAAAGGGAAATGGCCAAAACTTAGAAAATGGCAGAAACTAGTGTTCTAACACAGCAAAGCGATTACGCGGACTGTCTAGATTCTGTTGATTGGATTAAAAATTTATTAGCAGCATCTCAGAGAAAATATTAAATATAGTGTGTGTGCATGAGTGCAGGTGGCTGTGGCATTATTGATACCAAGACAGTAATTGTATCAGATCATGTTGAACAGAGAAAGGAGTAAATCCAAAATCCAAGATAGTAAGCCCTGTTTGATGGCAACATTTTCCATGGAACCAAGTTTTGCACCGCTTGACTGATTTTTTCCACCAACTCCACCCACGTGCCTACTTTACAGCTTTTGGAGGAAAATGATTTCTTGTTTCTTTGGTTGGCTTTGATTTACCAGGTTTTTTTTTTTTTTTTTTAAAAAAATTATTTTTTTGACAATTGGAACAAATTGTAGACCCAATGATAGAAAAAATTATCACTTTCATGAACAATTATCATAAAAAATAAAGTCAAACGGACACCAAACTTTCAACATTTTCCATGTGTAAAATTATACCAATCAAGCACAATTAATTACAATTTCCAGTAAAACAATTTCTAGGCAATTCAATTCCCTAGAATTCATTTTCTTTCTACCCATTTTCCACCTTTACAATCAAACGGATCTTTAGAGTATGTTTGATTGTGCAAAATTTTCCATGGAAACTGGAAAACCAATTCCAACTTCCACTTTTTGATTGTTTGATGTCAATAATTTTCCATGGAAAATGTTTTCTTGGTTATCCTCACACAAGCACATTTTCTTTATTTTTGTTGAAAATGAATTCCCACCATTTCGGTGGGAAATTTTTTTTTTTTTTATTTGCAATTGGAAAAAATTCTAAAAATAATGGTAAAAAAATTTATTACTTTTATTGACAATTTCCATGCAAAACAAAGCCAAACAAATGATATTCGGTATGTTATTTTTTTTTCTTTTTTTTTTTTTGGGCAATTGGAACAAATGCTGGACCTAATGGTAAAAAAATATCACTTTAATGGACAATATCCATGAAAAACAAAGCCAAACGGATACAAAACTTTCAACATTTTTCAGGTGGAAAATTATACACAAATTCTAGGCAATTGAATTCCGAGTAAAACATTTTCTTTCCACTCAAATTTCACATTTGTAATCAAACGGACCCTAATTGTTTCAGCTTGCATAGCCTTTTTCCAAAGCTCAAATTTTACAGCTTGGTAGTAGTGTGTAGGCTCAAAGGCGATGCAAACTGAGAGACAAAAACTTGAAAAGGAAGGGCATAACTTGCTATGCTGTAAAGATGCAGCTAAATCATAAGGGAGTACTAACGTTATTTGAGCCACTTGAACACATGGAACGATGTTGAGCTGAGGAAGAAGTAAGAAGATTGCAATGATAGTGTCCATTTCTGACTCTAGAAGACCTGCGAGGTACAGGTGTAGAAGAGGGCACATTTGAAGTAGAAATGGAATTGTCCAATTCTTGAGAGGGGGAGAGATTTAGGAAACACGAATGAATTGTCATGAGAAACGGAGGACAAATCTTTATAGGGGAAGATGTGTTCATGAAAAACTACATCTCGAGATATGAAAGAAATATGAAGTTTGTAACCCTTGACACCATAAGGATATCCAAGAAATATACACCTACGAGTTTTAACATTGGGACTAGAATCATTAGGTAAAGGACGATAATTGATATATTCATCCCATAAGGTTTTGAACTTGGTGAAATAATCAATCACTGATGACGAACCTTGATTAAGAGCACATATCGATTTTTTCAATTGAAGATGCGTGGAGCATTTCCTTGACTAAACCTCTCTTCCAGTTCTCTCTACAAATCAGGTGCAATAGCAATATAAAGAACACTAGCAGCAATATCTTTATTCGAGTAGTTTTAGATTCAAGAGCAAACCACGTCACTACAACGAATCCATGCTTGATAAGAAGGATCAGTTGTAGATGGCTTTAGGAGATTTCCATTGATAAAGCCAAGCTTGTTCTCGGCAGAGATGGCCATGGATATCGATCTTTTCTAAGAAAAATAGTTGGAGCTATCAAAAACTTGATAAACTTATACAGTACGAGGACTGTTATTGTTTGCTAAGAACAAAGGATTAGAAGAATCATTAGCAGCCATAATCACAATCAACAAATGAGCTAATCTAGAACACGGCGGAAGACATTAGATAGCTCTGATATCATATCAAAAAAGAAAACTAAAAAGATATAAGAATGAGAAAATACAGAGAGAATCAGATTCTCTTTTCCATTGCATTTTGTATTCAATTGATTGTTGTTTGTACATTGATTCTGCTTATAGAATTAGCTTTCAAGATACCAGCTACAACTCAAACTGAATTCTAACACATGTAACTATTTATTCCAGCTCAGCTTTTGTAACTAACTTCAACCATCTTCGATTTCAGCTTCAACTTCAGTTTCTGTTTTAGCTTCAGCCACCAGTTCTGCTTCAACTGGTTGTTGAATTGTAAAAAGGAGCTTCGTTTCGACCCTTCACCATCGTAGTGTGAGCTATCGCTTGTCAAAGAGAATTTGTATGAATTCAGGGCCACTTAAAAAACGTAATGCTTTTCAAAAATCATTCGTTCAACACGAATTTGATAAGATTTTTCTTTTTTTACTTTTACAATTCTGTTTATTGGACTGTTGAAAAAATACACTGGACTGATAATACTGTATGCCCATGTTTGGCTATTGTTTGACGATTTATTAACCGTTCACAACAGTAAGAACCCTTCACAATTACAAAATAACGTCGAAAGATACAAAATTGAAAGTAAAAACTGTAAATACATTAAAAAGGCATAATCATGCCAACAGAGAAACGAAAAGGTAAAGAAAATCTGGCTTTGCAAAGCGCATAGTGATGCTGAATGCCTCATGCTCCCCTGTGTCTGTGTGAGATGCAGTACACAGTTATGATTTTTGATGAGACTTCAAGTATTTTACGTCTCTAGGAAAACTATTCTAAAGTGCAGACAATTAAAGACGTGTGTGAAATAGCGATTCAATAAGCTCCCTTCATCCTAAGCTAAGAATATTTTCTGTTTCTTCATCTGGGTCTATTTTATCAGCTTTCATGCTTTCCAAAATCGAATCTACTTCTCGCCCAACTCTTTTATTCACTTTTATTAAGGTGTGGTACATATGTCTATTTACTGGAGTTACCGTCCTCAGTGACCTCAAGAAAGCTTCAACCTGTTCAGGATCTGCTTTTTCACCAAGCCAATTCAATATCCGTCTAATTATTGCGGATTTTGGCATCCATCCTGTGTTTTCTTCTTTCACGGCAAGAGCTTCCTTCAAGCACTCAAAAGCCTTCTCCTTATTGTCCTTGCTCAAATACCCAGCAGCAATGATGGCCCAACTGTTTGGCTTTGGCGTCTTTCCCCTAGCCATAATATCTTGAAGCATTGTCTCAGCCTTCTCGATTAGACCTTCCTGACAATACCCAATTAGGAGTATATTTGGCACTCTGAAATCATATGTACGACAAGAAGAATCCCAATCCTTTAGCAATTTCTCAGCTGTCTCAAACTCACCGAGCTTCACTAGAGAACCCAGCATGGTTATGTAGTCTCTGTTAATTTGCTTTTTACATGCATCCTTTTGCAAAACCCACAATCTCATCATCTCGTCCTTATTCCCAAGATGTGCGTATAATGAAATCAAGTGATTATAACCCAATGCATCTTTATCGAGCTTTTCTTCTAGTTTCTTCAGATAAAGAAGTGCTTTCTCCTTTTCATTTGCTTTTATAAGACAATAGGCCATATTGGAATAAGTAGCCCAGTCCATGGAGATGTGAGGTTGGCTCCCTATTTCTTCCGCGAGCTTCTCCATTCCATTTAGATCAGATCTCTCGCCATACGATCTTATGCAAATTCTGTAACTGAAGTTGTTCGGGGCAATACCATTCTTCTTCATTTCTGACAGAACATCAGGAATTTTCTCAAGTTGGCCTGTCTTTTTGTATAGGGTCATGAGATTGTTGTAAGCAAGAGATGAAGCATATCCTTTATCTTTCATCCTCTGCATATGGGTAAGGGTTTTGTCTAAGGAGCCTTCCCTGACATAACAGTTTAAGAGAGCACCATACGTCTTTTCATTTTTCTCTAGGTCACTCAGATTACCAAAGTATCTCTCCGCAGCTTCCCATCCATGGACCACACCAATAAGATCCAAATGCACGGCAAAATCCCCCGGCGAAATTTCAAAGATACCTTTGCAAGACATCCACTCAGAAATCTGCAGCCGCAAGCATCCACCAGCAGATATTTAAAACAACACAAGTTATACACATAAATTGAAACTGGACCAAATTATCAAGGATCAAATATGTCAACAGTTGAAATGGGTGACAAGGTACACCAATAAAAAAAATGAATATATAAGAGCACTTTCATAAAAAATTGAAATGTGATTCCGGAGTTCAAATGTTTTTTTGTGCTATTTAAATTTAGGAATGAAATATACAAGTTAAATTAATAAAAAATTTCACGGACATAACAATCTTCAATTTTAGAGCAAAAGTTGTTGTAATGTTTTGTCCGCTTACTCAATTTCATTACCCAACGATTCTAGACCGGCACTCCTTCGTTCTTAAGCCGGTTGACTAGGTGGATATGAACCTTAATTGCATTTGATTCTGTAATTAGAACTAATTAGGAGTTTCCACATCTCGAGAAAGGGTTCAAGCGTTTTAGAATCTCATAGTCCTGTAATTAGGAGGAATTTTAGCAATCTCCTTTGTGATAATGAAATCATTATCTTCTTCATCCATGGAAATCAATCCAAAACCAAGGAAATGTTTTATGTACCATCTACACTTTTCCATCTTTACACCCTTAATTAACCAAGTACACATTTTAGTAACAAATGCCAATGGGCTATGCTACAGGCCACCTCGGCCATGTTCGAACAGTTGGCGTCCCCCCACCCTCTATTAGCAGGGGGTCTGACACTCAGAACCCCTGCTAATAGGTGGCGCCCCTCTGCGAACGGGGCCCTGTTCGAGTAGCTTTATTCAATGCGAATATACAAAAATCCCCCCAAAGGATAAGAGGCTCGTGGGATTGATGTAAATGAAACACAATTCCGAATTAGTTTTGCCTATGAACGAGGAAGCTATAGAAGTAATACAGCTATCAATATCATGGAGATTTCAAAAGGAACCAAGAATTCCAGTAACAAAGAAAAAAATTTGATAACTTAAAATCAAACCTGAAGGGCCTGAGAAAAACGTCTACGGCTTCGAAGATCTCGAATTATCCGCTGCAGCTCAAGGTAATTAACCTTTCTACCCTCAGCGACCCACTGATCGAGCACGGGAACGATATGACCATCCTGTCTGATAGGGCTTATTCTGGAAAACAAATTTCTACTCCTTGAGGCAGAGAATTTTACATCAGTAGTAGGAGAAGCAGCAGTTATTGTGCAGTACGTTTTCAAGGACAAAGCTTTTCTGAGAAAAATGAGATTTCTAGTGTTTGAAAATGAAAGCGATCTATTTAAGGTACTGAACATGGTGGGATTGGTAAAAATTTGCACTTGGCAATGAGACATGGAAAGTAGTTTAGGGTTTGGAGATTTCTGTTAGGGTTTTACAGACGACGGACAGTTTAATGACGACGACGATGATCTGGCTATGCTTAATAAATGTTTTATAGGACCTGTTTGATCCAATTATTTTGTCAAAATGCATTTTAAAATAGTAATTTGTGTGTTTTTTTGAATTTACGTGCAATATTAATTTAATTGAAGAATGTATAATTGAATAGAAGAAAGAAAACTGTATTTTAAAAACAATAGGAATCAAACAAGGCATAATTAAAAATAAGTGAATTATTTATGTGACAGTTGTAAATAATTACTTTTTTCCTTGACGATGGTGTTTTTGATTGAAAGTATGGAACTTGTATAGGAAGAAAATAAGTTCTAAATATGAAAATTATTAATTAAATACATTTGATTGGTTTAATTTCCAATTTAGAGTAGATGAGAGGGTGTAAGTGAATTACAGAAAAATAAAAATCTATTGTTTCCTAAAAAAAAATGTTATCATTGTTTTTTAAGGAAATATAGTCGAGTGACCAACTTTTGAATTTCATGGGAAAAATGTCAATCAAACACTACGAAACTTAATTGAAAAAATAACATTATTCATGGGAAATAAAATCAATCAACACACCCTAAAGTAATTTCTAAAGTAAATAAATGTTTTACATTTTTTAAATTCAAAATAAGTAAAATTATTTATGTAACAGTTAAAAATAATTACTTTTTTTTTTCCTTGACAACAAAATATAAATAATTGTTTACAAACGTTTCCGCATACATTAACAAAATTTAGCTTAATGTTAAATATTATCTAAAAAAGCAGTCATTGTACTACAAAATCTCCCTTATATCTTATAATTTTCATATATATTTAGTCAATTAACCTTCTAAGTTAGTATTTCAGATATAGCATATTCATATGTAAAATTGAAGATATTACATACAAGGAAAACTTGCACTCCTGACCGACCTCCAAATTTAGTGATCAAACTTGAGCATAATGAAAATCATGAAAAGGTATCGTAGTGATTCAATGATGGGTCGTATTCCATTGTTTCGAGTATTGTTTATTGTTATACAGAATTCAAGAATTATCTTCAAGCCTTTCTTGGTTGGACAGTCCTTACTTTGCACAAAACTCGATCCTTATGGAGTAGGAGGCGACCAAAATAGATCCACCAGCATACGAATTGGCTCGAGAAAATCCTCTGGTTCGAATATATAACAGAGCTAATTTGACTGCCATCAAATTATCCAACCAAATTCAGAAACAAGGCATTTCCGAATGTTACCATTTGCGCTACACGAAAATCAACGTAAAGGGCAGAGGAAAAAATACCAAAAAACCAATATAGAACAAGTATCCAAAGCCAATATAAAAAGGTACATTAATTTAACATATGTTGAAGAAACACATGAAATCCAGATACATCAACTATACAGAAGCATATCATGTTATTATAGCCATTCTTGCCATGTCATGAGATAAATTAAAACAACAAAAGAGACAGCTTAATTCCCAAGAAACACATTTACTATACTTACCAATCTACACAAATTTTTCTATGCTGGTTGTCAATGTGGATTCTGGAACTGCACCAATAACTGCATCTTTCTTCTCTCCATTCTTGAAAATTAAAACAGTTGGAATGCTTCGGATTCCATAATCGCTAGCGATAGTAGGGCTCTCATCTGTATTAACCTTGTAGCATTTAAGCTTTCCAGCATATTGCTTAGCCAGCTTATCAATGACCGGGTGGATCATTTTGCATGGCCCACACCATGGTGCCCAAAATTCAACTAAAACAGGTAAATCGGACTCGAGTACAGAGGACTTCCATGCTGCATCGTTAATACCAGGCACTGCAGTTTGGATTAACAAACCACTATTATGATCACTACTTACGACCACAATAGCAAAGTTATCACCAGAATGAATTGCTGAATATGCAAAAAGTCACGTGCCGCAACATATATATCGAAGTGCAAATCAAGCCATACATAACGATTACAAAAATGTTAAAACGGCAAAAAAATGCAGTGTAACATATAGATGCATCATATTCACTTATCAACAACATCATTGTTTGGGTAGACGAGAAGAGTAAAATATAAGACGGAGAGTTTAGTAGCTTAAATCACTTCAGATAATTAAACTTGTTCATCAGATGCTATACCCTCGTCAAATAGTGTATGATTTTGATATAGGTCAGGTTAATAGGTTGATTATATAGGCTATAATAAATTTGCTGGACTTGGGTGGATCTCGGGGCCCAGTGAGGTTTTATGCAATTTTGGCAAGTGGACTTTGACTGCAGGAATATACAGCCATGGTCTTCTTCTGGTGGATTGAAATTGAGGACAACAGCAAGTAAAGGTGCCTACAATTAATTTTTTTTCCCTACTGTTTTTTATAAAGACTGCTTAACAGGTGAACAGTTACGTCGTACACAGCAACAAAAATAACAATTTTCTTGTCAATAAATATATACAAACTAAACAAAGCAAAGCAGGAAACTTCTTGCCAGCAGATTTATTGTTGATTGCTGCTGTCTTATGGGCAGTTGATGTGGTGATGTTGTGGTGTTTATACGGATGCGGATGGCCAAGGGGGTTTGTATGGTTGAACATTAATTTGGTCAAAGGAAAGCGCCGAACTTTGTTACCGAATTAACGACGGACACAATCCACTTAACAATGAATAACTACCACATCTCATAAGTCATTTATGTTCATGTTGGCTAAGCATTTGCTGGCCTGTTTTGCAATTCTCCTTGAATAACTATACAAGCACCAAAAAATAAAAAAAAGGAAGCTTAGTAACCTCACAGCTTTTCTTCTAGTGAAGCATTACTCAAAGAGTGCAATGGCAGTAAAGTGAACCCAAACAAAATATCAGTAACAACTATTTGCTTTACATTCTAAGTTTAGGGCGCTGAAGATGGACTTTAGCATTATTAATGTGTCAATTAGATTATATATCATTGAATAGAACTAATCTCCTGCCCACAGTGGGCAGGAGGTTATAATGGCCACCACTGACGCCACTCGCTGCCACATCGGCGGTGGCATTATATCCCTGCACAGTGTAACCTTAGATTTTACATCAATGTAACTAGTAAATAAAAATTATTACCCTACATCACTCATGATTTATTTTGCATCTATTTCAAAAAGAAAAGATTTTGACTATCATTTACAAATAAACCTTAGCAATATAAGCACCAATTTGCAGTCTAACGTTAAACATTAGCAAAACTCATCACCCAAGTTGCACTGTATTCAGAGTTTAGAGTTGGTAGAATGGGGAAATAGTTTCCAAATTCAAAAGTAACTTTTTCGAGCTCCAGTTACGTGCAATTTTTGAGTGAAGTATAACAAACCTATCAATTCTATTCAGAAACAATTTCCAGCACCTTTTTTTTAAGTAAATTCTAGCCAAAGTTTTGTCCATTGAACAAGTCATAGGTTACATCTCATTTTAAGTAGATTTGGCATCACTAACGTATAATTAAACAAACAATATAAAAGTATCGAGCGCTGAAACAAAATATAAAGAAAAAAGGAACAAACAAAAAAAAATGCTGAAATACGAACCTTCATCAGCTGTCTTTTGCGCCTCGCAGACGATTCGACTACCACGGCAAGGTAGTTTTGAACGTAAATTCAGCGATGCGGATGATCGAGCCAGATGGATCTTGAGACCTCTAAACTCGGCTAATTTGACGGAGCTTCGGCGAGAAAAGGAACCACCGGTTACCGGCGCTAATGAGGCGGACTGGAAAGCGGAGGCGCGCGGGACAGTTAGGGTTTCCAATACACCAGCCATAGCGGAAAAAAAATAAAAATTCTCGCGCAGAGAGATTTCGCTTATGGATAATTAGGTTGTGAGTGTGGTGCAGTGAAATTTGTTTGGTTTTGGGATACTTTTGGGAGGATTAGATGATGAATGGATGAGAAGTAGTTACAATATAATGTCTTGACACGTCTCATTCAATATATCGGGCACGATTACTATTGGGGCCCACATTCTAAGTAGAGGCATGTTTGGGAAAGGGGCAGTTTAGTTCGATTTGGTTTTGAAAATAATTGAACCAAATCGGAAACTTACAATACGATCGTTCCAAATGTAATTATAGAACTAAAGCAAATCATAATAAAAATTCTATATTGATATCGAGAGAATTTCCGTAAACGTAGATTAATATTAAATGACTTAACCGAACATTCTAAAATGATTTATTTCGGGTTTTTAGTTTTCCAATAGTAGAATGGAGAGCTTGATTTAACTTTCGATTCTTAATTCTATCAAATAAAAAAAACTCAACCATAAAAATGATGCTTTTGACTATGGTTGGATTAGGATAAGTTCAAGTCTCAAATTCTTTTGAGTCTATCGCATATGTAGTTAAAGAGGTGCATAAGCATAAATTGGGGCAAGTAACCTTTAATTGGTCTAAGGACTAATGCTCTAAAGGAAATACATAACCAATTGACATTAAGAACTAATTTGAGTTGAAGAAAGAAAAAGGATCTTCGTCGTAACCTGGTAATTTTACTAGCGTATTATCGTATTTATAGACCGTACTAGCAAAAGTTGGAGAATTACAACACTGTAAAGAACATAAAATGTGCGGACATGACCAAAAAAGTCAATTGGTCATTGAGGATGGTCGTGTTTTGCTTCAAAAGTTCAACATTGAGATAGTAAAGAAATTGAGCCAAGAAGATTTCCGTGCAGAACCACCTGCTAGATGTAAGGAAGACACGAAAGAAGAAGCCGAAGAAGCCATCGTCGTCTTCTGCTCTTCCTTGTCTAAACGGTGCACCCCTATGCAAATCTGTATGATCCTGGCATAGTTTAAATATCAAGCTGAACTGAATTGAATATTTACCATTTTGATGCTTCTTGAAAGACTGCATAGATTTATTCAAAAACAAAATAATTTAATTTCTCATTCTTCACAGAAACAAAATAGTGGTGTTCGAAAAACGATCCCCATACAGAATCTACAAGCCTGTTTACACCTAAAGAACGCATTTTACACACATTACAGTCACCATGTACATAACTCTACTAAAAGAAGATCTCACATTTTCAATACACTAATTGGCTCCATATGTTCTCAACAGTGGGTATTCCTATAAGATCCCTCTGCAATGCGCAACAGCATTGAAGGAGCTAAGATATGTTTTTCTCTTGCATATAACGTTCTATTTTCTCTACATCTTCTGGAGTATCAACACCATGGGCCTCATGGTCAACTTTAATCACCTGCACAGGAACAAGAATGGAAAAAAATTGAGACAACTTGATTTTTATAACTGTAAGAAACGAGGAGTGTACACTTTTCCATAAGCACAAAATTATGGTCGCATTATAATGATGGTCTCAAAAAGCAGGGTCATTATGTAAGTGCAACAATAGTTTGAAGACTAAAGGAAATCTAGCTAAGAACCGGTAATAAAATCTCTTTGTTTCATTGCATGCAGGGGGGGTTTAGTATGGGGTCAGCTGCCCTCACACTCAATTTCAAATCATTTAAATCTTATTTTAAATTCCTTATAGTTATCGATTTTGCCCTCAGAATTAAAATTTTGCCCTCATGATTTGCCACCCCCCCAACTCTACAATCCTAGCTCCGTCCTTGCTTGCAACATCTTCTACCATTTTCTATACCCGTTATAATTATACAATCATCCAATTGCACATTTAGAGTAATATAAATATTGCACGTTACTTGTATAAACATATTCAGCAATGAAGCATTTACGAGTTTAGGAGGATTAAGAAAATTCAGTCAACTGACGTCCAATCATAGGACAGTGCACAAATGCGATGTCATACTAGTTACAGCATGTTTGGGTAAGCTTATAAGTGAAGTCAAACTTACCTTTTTAAGTTACGCAAAATGTTTAAATGGCATTAAATTCGTTGGCAAGATCTTGGTACGTACATAAGAAAATAAAGAACTAAGAAAGGAAAGAGGGAATGAGTAAAAGAAATCATGACAGAAATTCTAATTGCAACCTTCATTTTGTATCCGTTTTCAAGTACTTTCAGTTGTTCAAGATCTTCTTCCAGTTGAAGTGGAGTTGGTGGCAGCTCTGGATATATCTCAAGGAACTTTGAATCAAGGCTCTGTACAAACACCCAAAACTTAGCATTATATACTGATAGATACAATCAACTGTGGTAGTAATTTCTTATTATGTTGTTCTCGCATTCAAAATCGCCACCCTTGAAGATATGCAAACTTTGTCAAAGTTTAATTCTTTAGTTATTATATAATTGCAAATATTATTAAATGTGGCTACGATATAATTTTGACTTTGTCAAATGGAACAATTCGTGGTTTTAATTACCAAAATTTTCTTTTCACATCCTAATTCTTGAACTTGGTCCTGTATATGCATAAATGTTTCTTGAGTAAAATTATAGATAAATATAAAGATAAAATTAGAGATGTCAATTGAATTGGTCCGTCAAAGTTCAATCATTCGATTCTATCTGGCCCATAAGTTACGTTACTTGTCCAACGCATGATCTAAGAAGTAAATTCTCTTTAATTAAGTTTTATTTCAAACAGTAGTAGTAACACCTCAAGATTTGAAGTTGAACAAGATACAAGTGTTGTAATTGGTACAGGGAGTTTGAAATTGGTAAGTGAAACTTGTCCTGTTAAACTTAATGTTAATCTATGCATGCATGCATGATAATAAATCCAAAATTGTGAGGAAAAAAATTACAAATCCATCTATACAGACTCAACATTGATATTTCAGTACAGGATTATGGTGCAGACAGTATTAATGATGAATGGACCAGAATTCTTTAATAGATACCTGAATCCCCAGATGAAGCAAGTACGGAAATTGAGGATTGACCTTTCCAGACCTATATCAAATACATAGTAAACAAATGTCAATATTTTAAATTTAAGTATTTCTGAGATATGCCTTCGCATACTGATTGCAAAGCAGAGCAGCACTAACTTATTGAATGGTATCAGTCCTCGTGAAAAATAAATTGCATATCCACGATTGTCCACCATGCATTTAACACGATTTGGATCAAATGCATCTTCAGATTTTAAAGAAGTAACTGCGGTGCTGAACACTGCATCTGGAGCAGCCTGCACAAGTTACAAATCATATTTAAGTTGCATAAAGTGGCCATGAAACAAACACGAGTACAAACCCATAAAAAGTAGCGTATTTTTCCTATTTCATAATAATTTTTATTTCAGAATTTTTTATTAAATACGACAAATCTTGCATTTGAAATAATTTGTATTATTATCTTATTAAGAGGAGCAAGCTGTTCAATGGTGCATCAAGATATTTTGCTCCACCACAGTTTGCTTTATGGAGGTTTGCTTCCAAATTCTCATTCCAGTCTCAAGGATTATGAGAAGATAAAGTTCAGAAAGAAAAGTATTTAGTTCTCGTTCTAATTCAAAAGTACCATGAGAAACCCCACATGAATAGCCCAAACAGGAATAGACCAACAACCCCAAGACCTGATACTCATGAGACCCTAAGGGTGCTCTGACAGGGATTATATGACCAAGGATTGGTTCACATTATGGATTCCATCATTGCATTCATGCGCACCAATGAGACTTCCTTAACACCCTGGTACACATGGAAGACTAACCTTTGGATTTCAATGAAAAATAATTGGGAAACTTGTCTATACAATATAAATATTCAATCTCCTCATACACTAGCCTATCTCCTAAGTTGAAACCATCATGCGTACTTTATTTTCACTTAGGTTAATAGCAGTGTGTCTATTATAATGCAGTTATCCTTCAAACCAATCTGCAGTTGACCGCTATGAACTCATAAGTGCCATCTACATGCTTTAATATCCTCAAGGCGTGAGTGCCACGAGTTGTAGATTGGTTTGGAGTGGTCATAAATGACATACCAAATAGATAGTCAATGCATCCACTGCTCATTGCAGGAACTGGGCATCGCATTTTGGAATGCTATTGACTGTTATCTTGACGGAGAGAAAAGGTAAACAAATTCGAGCTTAACCTTTACTATCCCTCTCATTTCCATTTTTTGTTATTATCTATACTACCAAATCCATTAGCCACGAAGTACATATGACATAAACACTACCTGAAGAGCCTTTACTATGCCATCTATTATTTCAGGTTCAATAAGAGGCTCATCCCCCTGAATATTGACAACAATATCGTACTTGTTCCCGAGCTTTTGATGTGCTTCATTACAACGCTCTGTGCCTAGAAAATTTATAAAAGCAAAAAATTAGCAATATATCAACTTACAGCAGATTGAAGGATTAATCTTACCATTTCGACATGCTTCTGATGTCATTATCACATCAGCGCCAAATCCTCTACAGCATTTTGCAATATTTTCATCATCCGTCGCCACAACTACATCAATAATTCAGCACCCAATTAGAAACCACAAAAACCAAAAAGTTTACATAATTCTATTTATATCTTTTTATTTATACATAAGCATATATAGAGCAAGATGAAGTGGAGCTATACCAACATGATCCAACGACGAAGCCATTTTTGCCCTTTCCCATGTTCTCTGTAATTAAGAATTGAAAGGTGAATATATACATAACATTGTAGTCTCTACAATTTAAATATCCATTTCATTGTTCTAATTCTCCTTCTAGTGGACATGAAAATTGCACTTAAAATTGTATCTAACGTAAAATAAATAGCTTGATAAAACCAACAAGGACTAATAAACTCGATGTCCGATGCAAATGATAAAATTCACGTATCCATCTGATCTAAAAGCTTAAGCCTCTGTAAAGTGGCCACATTTATTTATTTAAATATGATCTTCAAAAAGCCCCACACATACAGGTCGAATTCATTTTATCATCAGCATATCACTTGCACAAGTTTTCATAAATTGGTGGCGGCAAATATGAACCCAGGTATTTGGTCTAGCTCTATCACCATATTAATTATCTCATCTAAATGCTTAACCCGATCCAAAGTGGCTATACTAACTAATTTAATTGTGATATTCAATAATTCAAATAATAACAGCAGTTGTACGAGTAGAAGAAATAAATAAGCAGAAATACTTGGATCATGGGCTTGCCAAGGATGTGAACGAGTGGTTTGCCTTGGAACCTAGAGGAAGCGAAACGGGCAGGTATGATCCCGACAACCCGGCTCCGGAACCTTCCGGATCGACGATAATACAAGTAGGCGTGAGCACCAAGTGCCACCGCGGCCGCCGCCCCCACTGCCAGGCCGTGAATAATCCATGATTTGGTTGACACGGAGCTAGAGCCAGAGCTCGAATCGGAAGATGACGGCGTGCAGATCCCCATTTGGATACTTTGCCGGAGAGATTTTGCTCGGATGAGAGAAGATTCAATCGCGCTTGCACTTGGGTGGGGGTGGAGGTTGGAGTGTTATATAAGTTACTTATTTCTCGTGTGGTGCGTGTACGTGACAGCTTAAATAAAGATTTATGAATGGGATGATGTGACGATATTTATTTGAATCAAAACTTCGTCAATTAATTGACTTCTCAACTTAACACTGTAAAATAATATGTAAATAGCCCTTGTTAAAAATAGTTTTGAAGTTTAACTAATAAAACTTATTTTTCTGAAAATCAAAACTTATCTACCTATAATCAGGTCCAAACAACTTATCACGTATAATTTTAAGCACTAAATTTATTGCAAAATATGAAATTAAAATTAATAAAAACCATGTCTAATGTGATCATTTGCCTTCCAAGTCCAATGTGGATCATTGTTTTATTTTTGCAAATAACAGTCTTTAAATTCTCATATTTGTGCCTCAAATTCATTATCTGTTCCTCAAGCTCCACTTGTCGCTGTCGCTCCCAAACGTTCTTTCTCGTACCACAACTAGGGGCTTATAAAGATAAGGCCGGGTTCCTACTTCAACACAAAAAAAAAAATAATAATAATAATAATAAGGCAGTTGACAGTAGCACTTGATTTTTAAAAAAAGTCAACTATGCATGGAAGTTGGAAAGAAATTGCAATCCCAACCATGTGCCGATTTTTTCTCAATTCAGAATTCTATTGAACAGATAAAAAAGAGTCAGTAGCTTGCCTGTCAAAACTTAACCCTTTCGAATGTAAACATTTCAATAGAAGGAAGCTCTATCATTAGAAGGGTCGGAATTGATATACCCATCTTCAACTACATTTCCCTCTACGGAAGTTCCTAATCGCTGGAACTAAATACCCTTGGGGACAATATTTTAAGCACAGAAAATTAATTAATAAGCATAATGTGAAGAGGATGAGCCGCCGCCGCCCCCACCATGGCGCTGTCTGTTGCTATCACCATCACGTTGGCGATGTCTCCAACGCGGTTTCTTTGCACTCCTCTCCTTAGTTGTACCATTTTCTTCACGTCTGTCTCTATTTTCTTTCACCTTTTTCACAGGCTTGTTCTCCTTAGAAGCCCTTCTCTTCTTTTTCGAGGATTGGACATTACCATTCTCAGAGATCCCATCTCCACGTGGGAGTGGTTCTTCATCGTAATCTAACTGCCAATTACAATAAATCTCCGGCTGGTTGGAAAATTGTTGCTTCAATGGCTCTCCAGCACCTGGAAGCAAGGTCTGAAATGTCACTTCTCCGCTGGACCCTCCTTTCCGTTCCAGCAATACTGCATCGGGTCTGATTATAGTGCCAAGAATGCTCCTGTTGGGGCCTAGTCCCATTATGGCCTTTGCATTTGTCAACGTTGTGAAAGCCATTGCAAAAGCAGATCTGACCTGCAGTAACATAAAAATAAGTAGAAGTCGTCTTCTCAAATATGATCCCAGAAAATAAATAAGAACTTGGCCTCAAACAAATTTAATGGAAAAGCAGAAGAATTATCAACGAGGACCACTAGCACAAACATAGAGAATAATAAAACTAAACAAGTTACAAGCCCACAAATTATGTAATCAACCAAAGAGCAAGAGCAAGAGCAAGAACAAAGTCATATTTGATCCGCTATTTACTCAGCCATATGACAGCAGTTGCTCTCATTAGAGAGTCCAGACATGTTACCGCAATTATTGCAAGTAACTAAAAGAATCTGGTGCTCCGAGACTGAAAGAATAGGAGATAAGTACCGAGACTGAAAGAATAGGAGATAACAGGAAACAGCATAAATGTCCCCCAGATATTTCCTTTTAACCTTCTTTTAATTTTTTTGTTTTGGGGTAGGGACAGAGCAGCTATTTGCGATGCCAAGAAAGCAACCAGTTTTGACCTTTGTACAGGTGAGTCACCCGCGAAGACGAAGTACGTTTTCGTTCATTATTCACTTCATGTCTTCAATTCGCAAATAGTTGTTAAAGGAAAGGAAAGCAGAGGAAAAAATATGGCGTTAGGAAGAATCTTACCTGAAAATAGTTGTAAGAGTTCTTCCCTATGTCATTATCTGGATCCTGTTGTCAGAACAAATAATTATGTGAATAAATACATAATATAATAAACTGTGCAAAACGCTCGTTTTCTGTTTTTCCTCCCACATAGAGGTCATATATAGTCTCTCAAATATCTCAATGAAAGCAGCAAAACATAAATGACGAATAGAGAGAAGAAAAAATAAAAAATTAAACTGTAAGATGCAGCGACGTAAATCCTGCACTCAGAAACATATCCAATGAATGTGTTCTGTGATTTCCAGAGAGTTCCTTTGAGGAGCAGAAATCAAAATGTATCAAAATTTATTATGTTACCTGTGGGTCCTCAATGGCGATAACAGAGGGCTTTCCCTTAACTAAAAACCTGAACAGAAGAGAAAGCCCCATGGAACAACAATCAAACTCAATAAAAACCACTGGATCAAGTTAAGAGTTTCAAAACATTGAAGAAAATGTTACCCCTTGCTGCTTTTTAAGAAGAAAGTGCCTCCCCCATTGCAAGATACGCCAACATCAGTTGTATTCAACTTGCGACCATATACATCGAAAAAGTTCACCTATAATCCAAAAGCAAAATCATAATAAACTATGGAAGTCCATAAGCTTACTGTAATAAACTAACAATTATTATTATAATTTTATAGAAAAAGTAGTTTGTTAATCAGGAAAGGATGACTTTAAAACAAGATTAAATCCGAATTCAACTTCATAAAACAAAAATGAATGAAGAAAATAAAAATAAAAATAAAAAAGACTAGGGTGTGCACAATGTAATGCCGTCAGCCACTTCCAGGGTTGAAGAAAAGAAAAAAAAAAAAAAGACTAGGGTGTGCACAATGTAATGCCGTCAGCCACTTCCAGGGTAAAGAAAGAAGAGAAGTTTCAAAGGTTAAATTGCTTATAACAGTCATCTTTCACCGAAGTTTCTCCGTCAATAACTTATTTATTTTATCTAAAGGAACAGTTCTCTAATCTGCAAATCACATCCACTACTTTCAGGCTTGTAGTACTCACAGTTATAATAAAAGATAAAATATGCATTTAAGTTTTGACTGATCTAGTGTGAAATTACATGGACTTCTTTTATTTGTACACGGAGCAACATCCATTCTGAAAAGGGTGACCTTAAATCATCCAATGCAACCAAATAATATACAGTATCCCGGTTTACATGCCATTTTCCTAATTGACTACAATGATCATTCATTACATTCTCAAAAAAGAAAAAAGACCAGCACATAAATCTGGCTATTTGCCTAAGGTAAAATGTACAACCCATTAGATTAGGGGTCAATGTGCTTCATAACCTGAATGGAAAATATTAAAAAGGAACAATTTAAACAGGGATCTCGAAATTCAGGAAAAAATAAAAGAAAAGAAAATCATATACTATATACAATCACCACACAAGCTTACCAGTAGAACTCCAAGGTTATATTCTGGAGAAGCCTGTCGATCTTGCTGACTCTGAAATATTAGAAGTGATAGGCAAACAAATCCAATAAACAATCAAAGGAAGGAATGAATGAATATGAAGTTTTAAAAGAATTACGACTCCTTTCATCTAAGAATTGATGCTTTCAATAAACATGCCCAAGGCAAGGCAGAAAACATCACTGCTTTTGAAATATTGGAAATCAGACCAAATCTGTTGTTTGTTTATGTTTATCAGTGCATTTGGAAACAGCAACTACTCCAGTAACCAAAGGTATCACTAACTCTGTTTCAAAAACAGAGGCAGTGCCTCCAATGGCGCAAGGGGATCATTGTTTTCTATTGTCATAATTAATTTGATGATAAATTTTACATATCTTATAGTAAGCATGGAATAGAATAGTCATATCAATATTGGACATATAATTCTAGTCTAATTACCTGCAACATTGCTATGAGCATGACAAGGAGCGCATACGAACCAATTCCACCAGTGTACACCTAGAGGAAAAAGTGCTCCTGAGTAAAAGAAAATGGAATATATATTTCTGGCATATGAACTTAAAACCATGAATATTCACCTCGTTCAACTCTCTTTGCTGCAGGAAAACTTTCAAAATCAGACACAAGGGTCGTAATGGTGGCCATTTATATATAGCATCCTACAAGAGAGTCAAAAGTATTAATGGAAATAACATCATAGTACCAACAATAATATAATAAAAATTATCTAATAAGCTAATGGAACATACAGTTATAAACTCTGCAGACTTCGGCCCACTTTGAACATCAAAGCTGTTGCCAAGACATAAGAAATCAAACCAAAAAAGTAGTCAAAATGTGGCAGAAGGATGATGATAACATTGAACATTTGAGCAGATCATTTCCACGCATCACGGACATGGTACGTGGACACATGGACAAGAACGCGACACAGATACAACGATACAAAACTTTTCAAGAAAGCAGGACAAGGCCAACTCGGGACACTAAAAACCATACATTATTACATCATCTATATGCTACATTTTAATTTAACGCTATGTTGTTTGAAATAGAATTAATACTCTTTAGGTTTGAATATTGAAGATGATTTTTTTTAGCATGACAAGTGACATAGTACTTTGTACCAGTATTGCATATCAAATTTGAAATATTCGTGTATCAAAAATATTCACACGTTCAAGTCATGTCGTGAAAGTATCCATCACAGGTCAAAACTTCAAGAATTCATATATAAAATAGGACACACCATGGATATGTGTTCTATAGTTTCATTTGTCATGTTCACAAAAACAGAGATTATTGTTGAAGGTTTATAAACGAATTGGCTCTTGTCAAAACTGTTATCGAAGTTCAAGAAGGCTTCATTTCTAATTTGCTACTTCCGCAGTTCATGATGAGTATGTCGGAATTGGGCCAATTGGCAGGGAGTTTAGATGAGTTGAAAAAGTGGATAATTGTTGTAACATTTTGGCTTTACACAAAAAGTTTGTCCTAGAATCCTTGTTATCATTTTCTGCAAGTACAGGTATTTTGGAACGAGAACCTTTAAAAAGGCCATGTCGTGCACATTATCCACAACAAACTAAGAGCATATTTAGCAAAGATTTTTCAAACTGGTCAAACATCATTTTTAACCTTTGAACCCTGAGCACTTAAAAGTTTAGCCATAACAAGAACTAGCCTTGTTCCTAAGAATTTGTACTGACTACATGATTCCTTCTTTGCTATTCCATTCCCTTTGTCAGTAGATCAAACGAGAGATCTAAAGTATTTAGATCCATAGAAACTATCACGAGCCAAGTTAATTTTTCTTTTCCTTTAAATCCAAGAAACGAAAAAATAAGAGCATGTTTGGCAAAGCTTAAATTATTATCTAAACTGGTCAAACATACTTTTTATCCACACATTTCTTAAGATTCACAATTTACTACCCGCTTATTATTCACATATTTCATCACTACTTATAAGCACTTAAGAAGCACCACCATACAAGCACCCCAACCCCACCCAAAAAGAAAAAATAATAATGATGAAGATAAAAAAATGAAGAAAAACAAGAAAAAGTCGTTGAATCAAGTATTCATTTCCGACATAAAGAAATATTAGTCTCATTTAGATTTTCATTTGTCATGTTCACCAAAACATAGATTAATCGACGAGGTTTTATCAATGCTTAATTTAACTCTCCCTCCATTGACAAGCATAAAGCTTTGGATGATAGTTGAAAAGGCGGATAACTGATTTAACTTTTTTGCTTTACCCTCAAAATTTGTCCTAGAATCCATGTTATCATATACTGCAAGTAGCCGAGTACCATGTAATTTGGAATGAGAGTCTTTAAAAGAAGGTCATAGACATCAACAAAAATTGCACAACAAACTATGCCTTGTTCTCAATAAATTTGGGTTAACCATATAAATCATTCTTCGTCATGCCATTCACTGTGTTACTAGTATAATTTACTAGGAGATGTAAAGCATTTAGATCCTTAGAAACTACTAAATTCGAAATTAATTTTGGCCTACTCTC
The DNA here is from genome assembly GCA_903798385.1 of Fraxinus cuspidata. Classification (NCBI taxonomy): domain Eukaryota; kingdom Viridiplantae; phylum Streptophyta; class Magnoliopsida; order Lamiales; family Oleaceae; genus Fraxinus; species Fraxinus cuspidata. Next base: position 19,586 of record CAIGRP010092746.1, on the reverse strand, counting down.
CCTTCAAACTTGGTCTTCTGAAATCGTGTCAGTCTTATGAAATGAGCCTCTTCAGAGCAAAGAAAAATATAACCCAACCACCTAAGCCTTTTTCCCTTATTTAATCGGTCCCAAACAAAAAATCTAACCATGGAGAATAATACTACACCACAGTTAATTGCTAGAGATAAAACAACGAAGCTATCCTCTTAAAATCATAACTCACTACAATTGAGAAAAGAGTGCAGTATGACAAGCGACGGTAATAAGTAGTACGAATCAATAGTCGAACTATGAAATCTAATAAAAGACAAAGGTTGAATAGCCAAACCTTATATCAAAGGAAACACCACTTTTCTTCTCTACAAATTTAACAATTGGTACTCTAGCCCTTGCAATAACCTGCAATTAGAACAGACAAAACACAAGAAAACCTTGAAAATATTCGAACTTAATTACAGTGAGAGTTTACTCTACAAAAACAGACCTGTATCTTCTTAGCGATTCCCTTTTGAGAAAGGGCCCTAGAAAGAGCCTGTAGGCCAATCTGAGGACTTCTGATCTCTGAACCCAAGATCACAACCTGCCACCAAGCACCAAATTATAAGCCAATTGTCTACTTCCCATGGTAATCAATACACTCCACAATCCATGTAGGAACAAATCCTTGCATAATAAGAAATCAGTAAGTTTGTACGGAAAACTCTTCCAACAATGCAAATTATAATCAAAAAACAAAGTATTGCTCATGCTTTGGATCAATGACCAAGTACTCCAGTCATCGTGTTTATCATACAGAACACGTGATTAAGCGGAAGATTCTTTGAAATTCACATTTAAGCTATTTAAGTTTGATGTCAGCAGTGAAATCCAAGAAAGATATGAAGTTTGCAAGATAAGACCGCGTGTTTAGTTCACAAGTTCTTATTATAGAAAACAATTACAGTAATTCACGTGGAAAGAGCTCATGCCCAAAACAAGATAAAACCAATATCTACTCCCAAATTGAAGTATAATTCTGAAAGTACAAAGCTAGACTCTACTCTCATATGGAAAGAGCATGTGTCCTCTCAAAATTCTAAAATTGCACTCTCTCAACTTCCCCAATTTCCATTTGCAATATGAACCACAATGACATATAAGCACTGTGAATTTTAATATTTTCCTTCACCTTTTAATTTTTCTCCTTTCTGAACCAGTCAGCTCCATGAAGTAGATCTTAATATGGTGACAAAAATGACTAACTAAAGCATCAATAAAGGACCTGTTAGTAGCGTCAAGTGAACCCAGTAGGGGGGCTGTGACTAACTTGAGAAAAAAAATCCTATCCAATTCATTTAAAAATCAAGCAAGAGAAACTTGTTTTAATTTAGCTAAAAACAGAAATAGGAACTTCAACCCAGCAATAAATTAAGTTCGGCGTGCAACTTTTTGTTCTAGAATAATACGTTACTGAAATATTTATTGCTACAGACTAAATTATAGGCACTATTGTCGGTTTAAATTATCTATTTCACTTTCATAAATATTAAAAATAGACGTATCAAATGTATTCTTCTAATCCTTACATACAATTAAGAAAATCTTATTGGATGTAGATATATTGTACTGCCATAAAAATTAAAAATCAGAAGTATCAAATTTATTGTTTTTTGACCTAACTTGTAATGAATGTAAGGAAAATCTCTTTGGATGTAGAAGTAAATCATTATTTTACAATTTTATCTCTACTACCAATATTTTTTCATCGCCAATCTCCATAGATTATTCAGGAGTCAACTTCAATTGAAAAATGAAACATCCTGTAACAGACCTTTGTTGTTTTGACAGTAAATTGTAATTGCAACTTATTGCTTGGACTTGTGTGAGATGTTGAGGAACCAGGCCCATCCATTTGGTTGCACAAAAGGATCATTTTAGCGTTGAGTGTAAGTTATGTCAAGGCAGAATCCAGTGTTTTAACTATCGTGTTCGAGTAAAATAGGCTTTGGATACTAGTATTGCTAAAAACTTGATGGGCTATGTTTTTTTACCAAATGGTCATATCTTTAAACCCCACCCCCCCCCCCGGCATTTGTTTGCCAATTGTTACCAAGTTTGTATTACCATGCAACTCTTTCCAGCATTCAGTAATTTCCAACTTTTCTCGTCTCATACTGAACGTACTAAACCTTTTGTAAGGAAAGTAAAAGTTTGACTCCAGCTTTCAAAATTAATTAATGTTCCATTAAACTGTATCTGGTTTTACAAGTCTGAATTTTCCACATCTTCAAAAGACCAATGACCTTTTAACTTATAAGATTGAAAATGCTCACGTGGAAGAAATATAAAAAGAATAGTTCTACAAGTTCATTGTTCAAAGAATAAGAAAAAACAAGCAGCAAGCTTACGTCAACATCACTGGATGGAAGATAAAGTCCCGTCTTAAAAGAACCAAAAACTTCTACCTGCAAAACAACATCACACGTCTCAAAAACTTTTGATCTCACAAAAAAAAAATGCTTGAGAATATATTCAAAGCTTGCATATACATATCAGACGTACCTTAGCATCGCGCCAGATATATTTTATAACATCAGAAACAGATTCTATGGCAACATTGCGTGATGTTTGCTCTCCCGGCGTTGGTGATAAAAAGTCACAGAAATCAATTATCTCTGCATGAACCAGCATAAGAAAACAACTAATTTGCTTATTTTTTGGCATATTCCAAACAAAATTTTATAACTCCCTACGACTTCAAACAAGTTAAATTTTTCATGCTTGCTAACATTTCATGCATTTATCTTTCATATAAGTTCCGATATGATTCAAGTAAAATTCAGCTTAGAATTTTTTCTCCACGGCTTAAAATTCAATTAATTTACTCCAGAAATAATCAAACAATTTAATTCAAACCTCTATGGAGCTGTAGCATTGGGCTTTTGAAGCGACAATTAGCACGAAACCAATTTCCTTCCAGGGTCCTCTCCCGCTCAGTAATGGCAGCGTCCTGCGGCGGAGGCGGCGACGGCGGACGAGGAGTAAATGGCGGAGTCCCTTTCGTCTCCTCAGCATCGTTCACCTCGAGGGAGAAGTAATCCGGAGCTAATGTTGCCGGAGAAGGGCATTGAACGGAGGAGAGCGAAATTTCACTTCGCAAGATGACGTAAGGTTCGTCATCGTCTGAAGGCGGCGGAGGATGCGTCGACAACGGCGGTGTTGGCGTGTCGGTGGAACCAGCGCCGAGAGGACTTAGGGTTTCATACAGAATACCTTGCTCGTTTTCCATTGACGGCGTTGAAGTGTACGGACAGGATTTGACGGTCTTCCCTATTCTCAATATTCCTTTTCGGGGTTTTATACCGTTCAGGGTCAGGGGGTTTTTGCCAATTTCGAGAGGCTCGACCTCACGTCTTGATAATGTTCACGGCGAATAGCATTGTCCATAATTCTAAGAGAGAATTTTTTGCACTTTTCATCCCCAACGTTTTTTAAATATTATTAATTTATCTTCAATATTTTTTTAGTACCAGACATCTCCAACCTTCACTTAATTGTAAATCATGTCCCCATTGACAGAATTCGTCGATTTCACATAAAAATACATTTTCACCCTTCATTAATTTAAATAAACGAAAAAAAGCTAAATTAACACAAAAATATAAAAAAAAAATTCACATAAACCCCAGACAATTCCCATGTCTCAACCTCAACCAATGTCACGGTCCAAACCTAAATTTTAACAAATACATATTTAGCGAACTAGTTCTATCAAGCACATTCGTCCGAAAATATTTTGATTGGCCATATATGTTTCATATGCTATATTTAACTAGACGTGACTATAGAAAATCATTTTCTACATTTTATATTTGAATTAATATTTACGTTTGTGTTCAATCACCATATCAAATATGTTAAAAAAGTGTCACAAATTGGATACATTCAATTGGATTATAAGATTATTAAATAATTTACTCAGAAAAAAATTAAATTTGCTAATTGTAGTGGTACTAATATATGTGGACTTTTGACATGGCAACATGGTTCAATCAAAATTCCTCCACTTTGTTATGCAATAGGCTTTCCAAACTTTCTCATTCTATGTAATTTGCTGTGATTTATAATTTCTATTTATTTATTAACATGTTTCTAACACCATGTAGGACACTTTTTGCGGTACTTAAGCAACCAAACCCTATAAGCTTTTCTTAATAAAGGATCTCATTTTTCAAAGATTCAAAGAGCATCTCATTTTCTTAATAGCCTCATTCTTGTTGTCTATGTTTTCTAATGAAAATTGAATTGTCCCTTTTAAATTTGGATTAGGGCTCGGAAGTCATGTTTGGATACATCATTCTCTCTTTAATCTCGTATTGTACTATCAAGATTAACGTACCAAATATTCCGAGAACGCATGCGATAAGACACTTCAATATCATGCTAGTTCCGTGATTCGCTTGAATTGCACCATCTGTCAAGATAAATTGAAGAAGACAACCATTATCTAGGCCTCTCCTTTAGATAAAAATAAGATGGAATGTGAATATTTGGATACTTATTTGGACATAAATTTTCCTGCCCTTATCTCAAAGTAGTTCGTCCCCAAACAAAAAACAAGAAAAGGAGAATCTATCCGTTTTTCAATTTGAAATGATCAATTGCTCTTATCTTCTCAAGAAAGAAATGGAAAAAGCTTAGGTAATTTTAAAATTAAAATATTTTTCATGTTCTCGTGTGTTTTGTAAAAATTCTATTTATTTCATTTACTTGCAAGAGGTGAAGATAATTTTGATTCTTAAATCAATAATAGTTTCAGAAATGTTAGAATGAATCGACCTGTCAGGCTAGAAAAATCAACAAATAGTCCAAACTTCCAACTATTTATCTTCACAACATTGTGGCAACTCAAAAAGGGTAGAAATGAATAGGGTTTTACATTTAGATTGCTAATATTCAAGAATATTTTAAAATAGAAAAACTTCAATATTTCAAAAGTAGAAGATCAACATCCTTCTTTGCACACTTCCGCAGGAATAAAGTAAAATAGAGAAAAGCACTGCTTTTTCGGCTGTGTGTGAATTCCAAGGTCTAAGTACCATCCATTTTGTGAAAAATTGTCACGTGTCAAGTCTTTTGATATATCAATCATGTTACATTTACATCATTTTTGACATCTTATTTTACATTTTGCCACATAACAACACATTATTAAACAACTTGAAAAAAACTAATTTCCCTTCAACCACATTTTGAAAACATTGAGGATGGCATCTTCACACAACTTTATTCTTTGATTATATATCACAGAGGAGTGTCGAAGACAATATTTAAATAAATATACGTGTTTAATAACTTAAACTTTTAAATCATGGTTAACGCTCTCTCACCATAAGAGAATGAAGTTAACACGAGAGTAGAATATGATACCATCAAAAGCTCGGGTCAAGTTGGACTGGACATCTTTGTAGAAGCCCAACACACGACACAGGGGCCGCAAATAGAAGCTTTCGGCCACTATAAAGATACCCCGACACTTTTCCTCAAAGGCGTGGACCCCACCCGGGTCGCCCACCCCTCCTGCCCAACTGCATTCCTTCAGCTATAAATAGCAGTCCCAGCATAGAGCTGGAAATATATCAGCAACACCATTTACAAAAACTACTCCAATTTCCAGTTCCCTCTTTCCCTTTTAACACTAAATCATGTCGGACAAGTGCGGAAGCTGCGACTGTGCTGACAAGAGTCAATGCGTGTAAGTAATTCTCATTCCTACAAGGCCAATATTATAAATAAGATACTGTTGCTCCATGTTTTCTTGAATGATGAGTTGAATCACCTCGTAAAAAGTTTAAACTTTTAGTCGGGGCTTTATGAATTGGAGAACATAAAATCCCTGGGTTCGAATTTCATCACTAAACAGGGCTGGCACGAGGAGCATGTTGAAGAAATGATCATGAATAAATTCTTCTCCTCCCTAACAGATTAAACTTTTAGATGAAGCGATTTAATAAATAATAGAACACTAGAAGCTAAACACCAAGATCCATACTCATCACCCATTGTCTTTATATCATTGCACATGCAAAACTATACACACACACTAACTTGTTTAACCATGCATACTGATCAAAGCAATACCGGGTAATTTGCAGGAAGGGTAACTCCTTCGGCATGGACATCGTCGAGACAGACAAGAGGTACCTTTCTTGCTCAACAAGAAATCTTCAAAAACTTATTTCTGTTAAAACACTCTCACAAAATATCAGTACAAAAAAATGCTGCCAAAATTTTCACACTTCTCTGTTGATAACTGAATCAGTGGATTTGTATTCTGCAGCTACTCTGAGACCGTACTGTTGGATGCTCCAGCAGCTGAGAACGACGGCAAATGCAAGTGCGGTACAAGCTGCGCTTGCATCAACTGCACCTGTGGTCAATGAACGCAAAATAATTAGTCACAGGGACACAAACTTTATACTATTTATACATGTTTGAATAAGGTTTATCTTTGTACTCCCCTGTTGTGTCAATTTGTGTCCCTGTCTGTCTTTTACATTTAATTTTACCTGTGTTCTGTCATTAATGAAGTATTATTAGTGTCTACATGTTCTCGACTTCTCGTATTTTTTATTCTTCATTGAAGTGTACTGCGACACAAAACCTTACAGCACGTTTGGTTTGAGAGAATTAGATAATATAGGACAATAATAAAGAAGAAAATATTCAAAAAACAAAAAAGCTGAATAGAGGTAAAAGCTGACAACATGTCTTGATATTTTCTATCGAAAGTAACCAAAATAATGCAAAAAAAGTATTTTACAAACAGATACATAAAGGCGTATGTATAATATTGAAAATTAAACAAATTTAAACAACAAGATATATACTGGCCTGCTGAATGAAACAGTTCATTTAGCAGTGCAGATGCAGTTTCTCTGAGGCATTGCTCTCTGAAACTGTAATTTTTGTCTGGAATCCCACTTAAAAGAAAAGCAGAAGAAAACTTACAAAAATCTCATGTGCCATTAATGTTTGCTGCTAACGGGACCCAAGGTCTAAAGTAAGACTCCTACTAGTAGCATTACACCACCGAATAGTGCCTAAAGCCTCACCAAAGGATTCTTTCACTATTTGTCAGTTGAATCTAAGAACACCTTGAGTTTCTTTCAATTCTTCAAGTTGATAAAAATATCCGCACACAGCAACCTTGAAATAATATTATAATGGAAATGAGAATGCTAAATGGAGGTGAACCATCAAAGATGGCGGCATGCAAGCCAATGGCTAAATCCAACAACGTTGACTCCACCCAGCAGAGCACAATCGGAAAAGAAGAAAAACAAAGCCTCAACTTGATCTACCAGTAACAATTTTGCTGAGCTTGATTTTCAGATAACCTCGGTGCAAAACTTACCGAGCAGAGATAGAGACGGCGGTTTATGAATACCGATAATTGGGATAATAAGCCTCGGCCAGTGGATAACGGAGCAGAGGCCAAGAATAATTTTTATCACAACTTATGAATTCTAATCCCTAATTCCAAGGGGATAATAAACAAGGAGAAATCAGAAAACCACAAAGAAAACAGACGAAGTTATAGTAGTTCACAAGTCACCCTCAACGAGAGAGAGTCGATTCCACTTACCATGGTAGATTTCCACTAAAATCAAGAAATTCATAATAAATATTTCAAGCCTCTCGGTCTGTGTAACTATATATAACGGCCCCCTCAAGTTCCTTTATACATCATAGGACATTAGGGCGACCTAATAAAAAATATGAATGCACACTATACCTCTGTAAAAAAAAAAAAGTTAAAGGTGGAGTTGACAAGTTAATAGAGTAACTAGGCTGCTGCATACAGCGACAGTGGCTGCCACGCAGAGGAGGTAACGAAATGCGCAGTTTCTGGTCAGTAACATGATAACATGAAACTGCAGTATCTCTAGGTGGTATTTATAAAGAGTGATTTAAGCAATGAGTTAACAATAGAACCAGAAATTGCGAGAACATATTAAATTATCTAACTAGAAAGTAATGAAAATCAACAAGGGCATGTTTATACTAGATCAAGAGTGTGCAAAATTTTAGCTTCAAATTGCTAGCACAAACTGACCTTGCTTTATTTTGATTTTTTGAGAAGGCTGGTTTTATTTAGCGTATTCAGCCCAAAAGAATTGGGTCATTTTCAAAACTCTATAAAGTCAAATCAAACAGTCATCATACAAAACTTCATTGTTCTCAAATTTCTATAAATTGAGCACTGCAGAAATTTCAAACTTTGAAGCCTTCTGCACGTAGGCATTTGCGATGAGCTTCAATCCATTTTGCACAAGCAGCTTCACCATGTTCAACAACGCATTCATCCCTCAGCCTCTTCGTCTCAGGGCAAGCACAACAAATCTTCTTGCGCTTTGGATCAGGTCCAGACGCCGAGCCCGCTGACCCCCCTTGATCTTTCTGTGATTGTAAAGATATCACAGAGGAAGAGTGCTGCATCGGTAGTCTATCCATTGCCACACGCCGCTGAATTCTACTGGATATCAAAGAATTTCATCAGTAACAAAAAAAAAGGCTTATTCTACTGAATTATCCAGGAAAAGATGGAGTTCCATGAACACTACAGTATAGTCAGAAAACCACATAATATCGAAATTGTACGAAGTAAGAGATTAACTGATTTATAATGAGCCTCCTATAACCACAGAACCATAAGCTTCAAAACAGAACAATTCTCGAGAAATATGAGCAAAAAACAAAATCATGTTTGTCTACTATTTATAAGCGTAAGCTCTTTCAAATTTGCAAGTCAAGCTTTTGATGTTATGAACCAAGAGAAACTTCTTCTCTTAAATCGTTCCCCGACTTTAGACAAAATGATGATCATCTCTACTTGTATACATAGGAAATTTATTTGAGTATGAAGTACTACTGAATTTTTTTGGTCCTTACAATTTCTCTCCCAAATTCATAATCCTTTATCTCTTCATCTCACTAGCTTCATTTTCTGTGTCTCTCTCCTGTTTTGCATCACACAACTTTCCCAATTTACTTTCCAACCTTCAGAACAATGCCCAAGGCAATAATCTAGCCAAATCATAACAGGTTGCTTTGATACCACTTCATCACACCCAAAATCCCTCACATCAAGATTAGCACAGACACTATTCTTTGAATATAACTTCGCTAAAGATCTTTCTCCTATCTCACAATAACATACATATAAGGGAAACTATCGATATTGAAAAGTTAAAATCCTAATGCGTCATCATTCTATTACATTTTTTAACATCTTATGCCACTCATTATCACACTAGATCCCATGTAGTCATCTTGGCTTTATCTGAATGAGTCCATCAAATGAATTCAGGCCATATTCACTTTTTAATCCAGTTTCCACAATACTCGAATTCTTTCATAATGGAAAAAATATTGATTTTTAATAAACCAGAGTAATGTAGATAGATTCTAATGCAAATGCCCCGAATCACACAACTCTCCGTGTTCTCCATTCCGCTTGAGTACCCCTTAATCATCTGCTCTTTTATAGAAGCAAGCATCCTTCTTTAGTTTTAATATAGAATTAAGTCATTAAATTACAAGTCAAAAACTCAAAAACTGTTACAGCGGCGTGGAATTTAATTAAATCATTTACAGTTTACATAAACAATTGTAGTTCTCCAAATTAAAAACAGTTGAAAGGCATAATTATTAGTTGACTTCTTAAAACCGTAATTCCAACAGCTGAAGAATACCAAGAAAAGGAGAAAAAAAAATTATACACAGGAAATACACGCAACAAACAAGCAAAAAATGGTACCTTTTTCTTTTATTTCACTGAATGAAAAAAGGGCTGGAATTTGGGAAATTGTTTTGATTCGGTATTTTGTAAATCTGGATTTAAAGGGAAAGATGAAAAATTGTGGCGGTCTCCAATTTATTCCAGTCTTCTTAATTTATTCAAGAAGAAGTCGAATACGTTGGGCATACGCAACAATTTACTCGATTTCCGGTGTGCTTCTAATTCCAAAAGCGTGGCACCTTAACAAACGCTTCTAGAGGGATTCGTTTATTTATGTCCAAAATTTCACTATTCCAATTTTGAATTTTCGACATTTGTTTAAAGCAGTTTAAAATAAAAAATGAGTATATTCAAAATTAATCTACTTTTTGGTATCGCATCATGTTAAAAATCCCCTCCCGATATTGTCCAATTTTGAATCCGGTGCAGGGACGGGGATGAAAACGGGCACATAATTCTCACCCTGAACTCCTCGAATCCGTCCCGAATTATTTAATTTAATTTAATTTATTTTTATGTTTGTCATTTGAAATTGTACTTTTTTAAAATAGATAATAATATTTAAAAATATAGTTAATTAATTAAAATGAATTAGCAAATAACATCATTATCTTTTACTATTATTGTGGAAAACGTCTTTACTTTTCATTTTTTGACATTATTATCCTTATTTTCACATTTTATTATGTAATATGTCATTTTCATCCATTTTATCAATTAAAAGTCGTGAAATAACGAATACACCATTCTATTTAAATAAAACAAAAAGTAGTAGAAAAAACTAATTGTAAGCATAACCCCAATTTTTTTAAAAATGTGCAAACGAGTCCAAATAGATTATTAAAAGGATAATTAGCACATAATATCTCTATCTTTCACTATTTTTGTAAAAACGTCTACACCTTCCATTTTTTTAGCATTTTCACAATTAATTACACATTTAATTGCGCAAATCACAATTTCTATCAATTTTCATCCAATTTCTCAATAAGAAGATGTGAAATGGCGAATATACCATCATATTTAAATAAAAAAATAAAGAAAATTATTATTTTAATATCTAATATTTTAATAATTCATTTGTGAATCGTTTGCATTTTTTTATTTTTTTTATTTCTAATTTTATAATTATTTATTTAAATAGAATGGTATATTCATCATTTCACATCTTTTTATTGAGAAATTTGATGAAATTAATAAAATTGGTGATTTGTGACATCAAAAGTGTAATTAAGGGTTAACATGTCAAAAAAAAAAGGTAGAGACATTTTCCACAATAATAATGAAATATATGGACATTATGTGCTAAGTATTCTTTTAACAATTTATTTGGAAATCGTTCACACTCTTTAAAAAAATTGGGACTATAATAGCGATTAATTCTTTCTTTTTCTTTTTATTTTATTCAAACATAATGGTATATTCGTCATTTCACAGCTTTTAATTGAAAAAAATAGATGAAAGTGACATTTTACACAATGAAATGTAAAATTGCCAATAAATATAATTTGAAAACGTTTTTCACAGTACAATATTAGTGAAATGTATGAACGTTATGTGCTATTTACTCTATTTTAATTCTCACCGTGCCTTCTTTTAACTTTGCAGGTCTATTCTAGGTTCAAGATAGGAAATAATAATGTTTTTTTATCACCATTAATTTTTATGTGATTTGAATGAATAAAAATGCATTCCGACTTTCCAAACAATAAAATAAGAAAAGGTGAGAAAATTTGTCGGTCATATTGAATATCCAGCCTTACACGTGTCTATCTTTCGATCATAACATAAACAAGTACCTATCAACTTAAACAAAGTAGCAAGAATATACAAGATTTAAAGGTATACGTAAGGTCTTCATCATTCAGCAAAGGTCAAAAATCTAGATAAGAAGATGCTAAAAGCTTAAATACTAGTGTCTGTATTGGAGTGAATATCACTTGCTCAATCTCGCGAAAATTTGAGCTGTTCGAATTGACATTCATCCTTCAGCATTTCAACAGATACGTGTACGAAAGTCGATAATGAAGAGAAGAACTTTTCACTGTGTGCATATGGTGAAAAATTGGTGTCAACATGCAATAAGAAATGAAATGATCTGTTCTGAGGATTAGCTCAACAGACTGAATGAGAACTGGCATAAGATGAGAATGTTTCACATTGGAATCCTCAGGAATTTGTGATAGCAGCGTTCATCCACCATCTCCACCAAAAAACTGAACCTAATAACCTAATACCAGCCTAGTCGACATGTTATAGTCATACATAGTCGACAAGCATATCAATCTCTTACTTCATCATCAGCAAATGCACAAACTAGCAGAAGATCGAGCAATGTTTGGCTTTGCTTAAAATATAGAAGCAGCAGCTCATTTCGTCTTTATTTTTACACCACAGTATGACCTTTCATGCTGTGAGAAAAAGACCAAAAAAGCTAATTCGTTTGGCTTTTAAGCGAAGGCAAACCTGCTCGAAGCATATGAAGAAATAAATGCAAGATCAAGAGTGAAACCAAGAGATATTTCATTCACTTTTGAGAAAATTTACAGGAAATTTAATATGAACAAAATTTAAAGTACATAACAAAAAACAGAACAGATTTAAGAAAACTTTTTATAATCTAACTAGTTATTGCTGACCTGATCTCAAAATCCCAGTGCACTCAGGTTTTTAATAAAATCCTTGTTTATTAAAGTTCCAATCATCAAATCAACTTAACAAATTTAAATAACATGAATTCGAATTTATGTTCTTTCAATTCACAGTTCCACAAAGCATGCTAGTCATACTTCTCCCTCCATGAATACACAAGAAAGAAAACCCATGAAAGAGCAAGTACAATGTCTCCAACAACCAGTCTCAGCCAATCCCAACCGAGATCCTCAACCTTCCTTCCAAAGTAAATTCTCCAAATAGCCATTGCTACATGGAGAATCACACAACCCCCGGCAAAGAAGATATGGAATTCTCCGTCCTTCACAAATGCCACCATGAACAAGAGAAACCCAATGGCAAACAAAAGTAAACCCGAAAACGAATCCGATGTCCTAATTAGCAGCTCATCGTGAGGTGTTGATCCCAGAAGCTTACTGGCGTGGTCTTTACCATGGCTAAGCACAAACACCTGATTACTACAAAACATCATGAGAGCTCCACAAGTTAAGGCAATCACAGAATGGAGCATGCATATAAGGATAAACCGAGGTGACAACATTGATCATTCAAAATAATACTGATATTTGTCCCCCCCTTTTCCTCGAAGAAGATTCAATCTTTATGCCTTAAAGCAAAAAACCACAGAAATACTGAACCTGCTCCAGAAAAACTCTTCCATTGCCAGTATCAATCCTACTTGCCAGTACATATATCAGAAATCAACAAAGAATCCCCAATAATTAAATTTACTTGAAAAGCATAATTCAATTCAAGAAAACTGAACCCAGAAAATACTTCCTTATAAGAACAAGATTTTTGGACTAAGAGTAACAATTAAGTAGCCAAATGAAAGCCCCTTCATAAATCTTCAGGGCTCAGGATTCTTGTTCTATCAATATATGGATTTCAATAAAGGGTATAAATTGTGATCCAAGATAAGATATTTTAGATTCGAAACCCTGGGGCCGAGTAGAAACGCGTGGACGATTAAATGAAAATGTTCTGGAATAGTTGATTTTGAGAGAATAAGAAACGCTGAAAGCATGACTAATGGTGTATATAATGATTTATATTATACACGTAATATGAAGAAATGTGAATGGATCGAAATTTTTTAAACTAAAAACTTTTGACTCTTTCATGTGTGTGTAAGCTAACTTACTACTGTACAACTAACATTATTCTAAAAATTTTATTTGTAAATTAGTAAAAGAAAATTATTTGATCAAAATTAACAAAATGATTATGTTATCTAAACTCTCTTGAAAGAGAGGATCCCATGTTACTATTCATTTGTGAATTTCTGTCACGGATCGTTGTTCATGCGAAGACAAAAAATGCTCTGTTCATTCATGAAGATATTTCCTCTTTCCCATTTTCACAAATATCTCATCCGCTACTATTTTTATTTTCCTTTCACGCAACTGTTTGACTTTCTATCACCGCAATATCTTCTCTTTCATGCAATCGAAAGTTTTCATACTGAGGCTTGATTGAGTCTCCATTTTTTGACAAAAATAAAATATATATATATATATATATTTTACAATAGTGTTACGAGAATGTATAATTTCATATTATTTTATTGAAAATTGTATAATTGTAACGGGATGAAATCCCTGATTAAAAATGGTGCTTAAGCAAAGGGCTATCCCATTTTTTTCTGTCTCGATGGTAGAAAAGAGGCGAAAGAAAATTCTGGGTAAATTGAATCGACGACTATAGCGTCGTTTCTTCATCTTGCTGCGATTTGCAGTAGAGTTTCTTCAGCCTGCAAGAAGTAGTGTTAACGGCTCTTCTACTGGTGATTCTTGCTGCTGTGGCAGTTGGGGTCAAGAGATTCAAGGTCCAATGCACCATGTCATACGCAGCGACTGTAGTTGGTACCCTGATTTCGATATCGGTCTTGGTAGTCTGGTCGAGTTTGTGGGGTTGGGGACAAAATCTATTAGTACCTATCTTCTTTAAAGCTTTATGTCTAGTTGTATAAAATAAAATAAAAAGCTCAGTAAAAGCATTGAAAGATCACTTATAAGCAAATTAACCGTAAGTGTAATTTACTTTTAAGCTCACTCCAACGATGGTTTATGCAGGATTCACCTACTCGGCACCATAGGAAAAGCGTCGTGGAGCTGCGAATCCGAGAGAAATTCCAATCGTGAGATCTCTCAAACCCTATGAAGATGTACATAGACGGTGTAAAATAGCACAATCTTCAACAGGTAAAAAGTCAAAAAAAACAAACAAATTTGTTTCTCAAATTAAGAAGTTGAATAATACCTACGTTTAGACAATCTTCATTAGGGTCCAACCAAATGGTGACTTTTAAAAGGTCAAAAGGAAATTTCACTTGAAAGGGCAGGAGGGAAGAAAACATAAATTTCCCCTTTAATTCCTTCAAGAAAACATCAATTTCAAATTAATAATTTTTTGGGTTCAAATAATAATAATTTCTTTTTTCTTCTATGTTCTGGTGTTTGGGTTTTGCTGCAGATAGTGTCCTAGAAGAAGCAGATGATTTGTGGATGGCTTATAATCTGATCGCCGAGGGTGATACCGTCTTAACTGTCCTGTCAGGTACCTTTGTTTCAATTTTAGATTTTTTCCTTCTAATAGTTGTATGCATTGATTTCTTCCATGTTTTTGCTATTTTTATTTGGGGAGTATATAGCTTTGCTTGAATCATTGTATACTTTTTTATGTTGAATTGAAAACACTTCGAAATTGGACAAGAAGGGTCTATTAGCACTGATTGTTGTATTGCATATGGGGAATTTCCGGCTAAACTCCGACTTCATCTTATAAAGGGAGCATCTAATTGTAGGACTTGAATATATTGTCTTCGTAATTCGTTGTACGAAGTTTTGAGAGAAGCTGCTTCCGGAGGAGAAAGAGTGAAACTGTTAGAGGTCAGATAGTTCCACAAATAAAAAAACTCGATTCAAAGCCTCGAATTAATGATAAAAACACTATGATGCGGACATCATCGAGATCGAGATTTACTTTTATTGTTATTGGATCTTATCATTTATGTTTTCTATTTTTTATTGTTGGGCTTGTACTAGCGGGTTGGCCCAAGCCCAGCAAGCTATTATTGTTATTGTTATTGGACTTATAATTTATGTTTCTTATTGTTGGGCTTGTACTAGCGGGTTGCCCAAGCCCATAAAGTTAGGTTGTTGCTATTTATTAGATATTTCATTTGTTGATTGAGACAGTTGATGAAATGATTGAATAAAATTGCGTTTTGCGGCTGCCGCGTTTTTCTCTTCCCCTCTTCTTCTCTCTTCTTCCTCTCCTTCTTCTTATTGCTTCTTAATTCTTCCCCGTCCTGCATCACACTAAACCTTTGCAGCTAGAAATCTTCAATATTCACTCAATGACCTTTCGATCCTCAAGCCTATTCAAACTAACTAAGAACAAAGATTGAACACAACAAATGATATCACCAACACAAAAATAGAACCTTAAGACTTTGTAATTTGTACTGATTCTCAGCCTTTTGCATCTTATGTGTGTGTTGTGTTAAGCAAGTTTAAATTCACTTTATCATAATGCAGCATACCTGATCATCAGAGGCATGAAGATATTTCATCTTCGTATATAGCGGCAAAACACTACAGCATTGAGAATGGTATTTATTTTCACTTTTTTTTCTAGGTTGCTTAGTTCCCTACTATAAAATAAGAACCTTAATCTCTAGGTGAAGATCTTTTGGCTATTTTTCCTGTTTTCGATTTTTAGACATCGAAAGAGCATCTACATCCTCTGCGACCTTCTCTTTGGGTTAGAAGAACATGGAGGAGGACTTGAGCAGTTGAAGCAATGTGGTGAGTTAAAGCAATTTGATGTTTTATTTATTTTCCATGTGTATAAAACTGAACATTGATGCAAATATTTTTCACAAATGGAAAATTCTATTTTGATTGTACTAATGGAAATGGTAGAATGCAGCTAATATAGCACTAAATCTTCTTTTTCATTAACTTTTAAATCTTGGTTCAAATATTTAATTTTCTTATCTTATGACATGATTATCAATATGTGTTGAGCGCTGTCTTTTCTTTCTTTTGTTTCGTTTTATTTCAGTTTTTAAGTTAGTTCAGACTATGATGGATAACATTGGAGCAGCCTGGGAATGCGCTAATGATGCTCGCATTTCCATTTATACAACACGATTGAGACCAATTGTTCTTCCAACCGTTGACAAGGTTCAAGTTGTAAAAATACAGGAACAGGAGAATTTGCTTCGGAGTGCTGTGAATCATGGTGAAGGCTTTACAATTATAGCTTTACATGCTTACAAGCCATTTTGTCTATGTTATTCTTGCTGTGAAATAGTAGTCATAGACACAAGCTAGGTGAAGATTAATTTGTAGATGAATTTTGGCTTGTCATATTTAATCGTAGTTTATGGTCATATTTAGATTAGTAAGTGATGTTTCAATATTTATTATTATGCAACTAATTGTAATAAAATTAGATGACAAAAGAGTTTAAAAGGATAGGCGTCCATGAAGATAGGATGGAGTTACAATGGCAAAATCAACCTTCGACATGTTCTACAAGACTCTTAATGCTTCCAACACCAATACCCACGAGGGATTTTAGTCCCTGGTAGGGGTGCTGAAGATTGTTTCCACCTCTGGTTTGACATTCTTCTAGCCTTTTAGCATCTAATTGCAGTCGATACTGATAGGTCATATATAGGGGAAATTTCTTACAATTCTTTTGCTACATTTTTTCTAACAGGATTAAAAGGAGCATAGGCCCTCCCAAGAGCTTACAGCTAAAGACCTACATGGAATTCAATGGAAATTCCATCACAGTTATAGAATTATTAGATTTAATTCAACAATGTTTTTTAGTATGGAAATTTTGACAGTTAGATGCTAAATGTGCAGGCCAACCAAGGCGACATTTGCTCATTACTGGGTGGAGCATATTCGTTAAGACAACATAATCTTATATGGGGGGATGCAGTTCTCTTTTGAGGTACAATAATAATTCGTTAGACAACAGAATCTTATATGGGAGTAAAATAGCAAATGTATTAATATGTTTCTATGAAATTAGATGAAAAATCCTTATTACTTTGCAATATTGTCAATGTAGGGGAGAAGCTGGAGAACTGAGGTTGGGAATTAGAAGAGCTGCTCGACCTAGAAATGCGCTGCCTGATTCAATTATTAAAAAACAGAATACTCGTCCTAATGATCTCTCTTCGGTAGCTAATGGTTTGTCAAGCAAGAGCACAAAAGTTGTGACACAGTTATAATACACATTGAGTTGAGGATGTGATTCACAAAAGTCCCAACGCATTGAACACACTAATATTGCCTTTAAAATAATCCAATTCGTGCATTGCAGAGGCAAAGACTAGTTTGTTTAAAAAGGTCAAAAAGAGATTATTTTTTAATAAAAAAGAAACTTTTTTGGCTTTTAAATTTAAAAATTAAGTTATTCATGTTTGAAACTAAAATAATTTAAGCTCATGTTCGGTTTGGATTAAAATCAATAATTATTTTTTATCAAATATTTTATGGGATTGAAACATTTTTATCACATATTTCATCAACTTTTATTAAAATATATTTTTAATCTATATCAAATATGGGCTAAATTTATGTTTAGCCCGTGTTTAACGAGTTGAGATTTGTCATCCATTTGATGTTCATCCAATTAATTATTGACACGTCATTTTTAAATTAATATGTTATATAAAATTTGTTCTTATCAACTTCACAACTAACCCAGCAATTAATTGGGTAGACAGCAAAATGAACAGTAAAAATTGGATAGCAAATCTTAACTCTTGTTTGACAAAAAGGCAACCATTTTTTTTTTAGGGAAAATGAATTTTAGAATAATAATTTTTTTGAAAAATGTGCGGTTAATTACTTGTTTGACTCTCTTTAAATTAAAACTTTATATTTTTCATACTCATTTTTTACAATACATTTACACATTAAAAAATTATGTACGTAAATTTAAAACGTTTTTATACTTTGAACCACAAATTCTCCAAGCAAACTATTCACAACATAATTTTTGTCCAACTTCGCTTTATAATGATCATCAAACATGAACTTAGTTAAGCCAAACATGCTCACAGGTGTACGGTTGACTGTAAGAACAATGTAGGCCTAGTTGATCCGTTTGTCTACGTGGTTTTAGGATTGCTTTCTTCGTGTGCTTCGAGCTCCTACCCTTTTTTTATCTACCTTGAAACAAAAGAAGATGAGACTTAAGTTGATTTGGCAAGAACCAGATTTTGAGAGAAAATGGAAATCGATCTTGATCCAGTTGGAAATTGGAATTGTTTTCGACCGATTGAACCGATTTTGACTCAGTAAAGTTCTTGTTTTAGGTAATTGCAAATTCGATACTTTCACACACTGCATTACATACAACGAGAAGCAGTACCTGATCATTAAGTCAACTGAAATGCTGCTGAACTAACCTGTATTATGTAAACATATTGAAATGCACAGTAGTTCAATCAAATTGGTGATGGGAATATATACAAATTTGACAGTACTGACCAGTAAATAGTTTGAACGTTGTGGGTAATGTTCTCCGTGGGGTGACCCAAAATACAACTGATTTGTTTGTCTGGTAAAGGCCAGGGTCTACGATTAAAGGCATAGCCCTTTGAACCCTGCAAAAAATCAAATGTATAACAAATAATTTATGATTTGTTCCATCCTGACGCTCACACGGGTGCAAAACAGAGAGCTTACTCTTTCCAGCCTAATTGGCTCGTGTGCTCAATGAAATTCCATTCTCAATTTATCATAGAAAACGTGTAAAGAAAGTCTGCAAGAACAAACTAGATGAACTTAAAACAATTCCGAAACAAGAAATCGTCGCATTCCCTACATAAAATCTATTCATAAGCAAAACGGAGTAAAGAAAATCTAAAGAGCTCACCATCTTGAGTCACCAAAGGATAATCTGAAGTACTTAGGTTAATAAACCAATCCCAATTCTGAGAGTATTAGAAACCATGGTTGGCCCTCTGTAAGTAACCATATTTGCTTTTTGTATTCATGTACACATTCCCAACTTTTGAAAAATCGGGATCCTTTTCGACTCGCGTAGCAAGCTCCCGTCTTTCCTCTGGAGGCGACTCAAGATCCAGATGAACAACATAATAATTCCA
>CAIGRP010092738.1:0-19234 GCA_903798385.1 Fraxinus cuspidata | reverse complement strand
AAAAACAAGATTTTTCCTTATTTGCATGATTGATTTATTTTCATGTTTGCCAAAGAGAGTTAAATTACACAACATTTGTGTTCATGTTAAATCAAGAATCGCATGTTAGAACACCTATTATACATCTCGAAGTGGACAATTCCAAAATGAACGTATCTTACATGAAACTTTACAAACCCTCGTGTATTTTCATCAAAAGTATCAAAGTATCACTGATTGGGCTCATATATTGTACATTTCTTTATATATATATATATATATATATATATATATATATATAAACCCCAAACCCTAAAAAACGAACAATTGAAATTGCTTTTATGGACCAGAAGAACTCAATCTTAAACAACAACCTCTTTNTGAAACTTTACAAACCCTCGTGTATTTTCATCAAAAGTATCAAAGTATCACTGATTGGGCTCATATATTGTACATTTCTTTATATATATATATATATATATATATATAAACCCCAAACCCTAAAAAACGAACAATTGAAATTGCTTTTATAGACCAGAAGAACTCAATCTTAAACAACAACCTCTTTACTCAAAAAAAAAATCACACGGCTCTTTATTTCACATTGGAACACAGGAAATCTTTTGACCAGATTTTAAAGATCATAAGAGAAGATGAAGAAGAAGAAGACAGAGAAAAATCTAGAAGGCAGCTAAACAAATCAAACATGAGAAAGTGAATTAGGACAAAAGTGGGGTTATACATATACGCCCACCTTTAATCTCGGATTAAGATCAATCGTTCAGAGTAACTAACCATTTGCACATTTAAGACGATAATTAACACTAAAGTAGCGCTTCCAAAATGCATATTCGTCCATTTTTAAGTGGTGCAGCTTTGGCCTCATCTAATTTGAAATTATCAAGCAATATAGTAAGTGTATTAGGCAAGCCCAATTTTCCTCATAGCCCCATTGGTTGGATTTAGCATCACAGTCCCAATAGATGTTACCTTCGTGCCAATGGTATTATAATATTAACCTAGACTAAAACTTAATATAAATAATTCGCTTGTACAATCAATCAACATCAAATTATGTAACTGCAAACAAAAAAAATTAAATAGTCTCAATATTTAGTATATTTAAAACAAGACTTAAACTTGTCCAGATGCAATAGCTTAGTTCCTGTATCAAATGGGTTGTATTAAGATGGGACTTCTTTCAAGAGATAACGATTCTTTTACAGTAATATCTTTAATTAAATGTAGTTTCACATCAATAAGTTTAGTTCTTCCATGAAAATTGGGATTTTTACATAGATAAATAACATTTTGACTATCTGAAAAAACCAAAAATAGGATTAATGTTGTTGATTTTATATTCTGCTGTGTATAGAACGTAATAAGAATATATTTGACTAATGAGTCCGAATTATCATTGCCTCGAAAACTATAATTTAATTCCTAAATTATTATTTTTCAACTCCTATTTTACAAAAAAAAAAAAAAATTTTGGTGATTGAATATCTAAATTATTCTAATTATAATAAAATTATCTAAATGCACACAATTAATCAATTTGATTTTTTAAGTATGAATGTAGATGTTAGGACTTACAATTTCATCTATGGATCTCATTTAATTCCCTAATCAACTCATAACTATTATAGTGTTTGGTCGAATTCATCTAAAATATTCAATTTACATATCTCAAGTTCAAATTGATTCTATTTAACTAAATCAATTACACATCTCAATGTAAATCAGATACACCATAATTAAACGCATTAAATCTCTAATAATCCATGTAACGATTACATTAACTAAAAAATGTATTTCTACACTTTTATACTAGTTCTCACATTTTACTATGTGATTTAAACTTATAACTCACATCTCGACTCGTTATAGACTCACAAAATTGTTGAATTATTGGCCAAATGATTCAAAGTATTAAAATCTATAAAATAAATAAAATAACACATATACAATTGGGAACTAGAATCTTAAAAATTAAATTAAATAGCCATATATAAATTACATAGTTTACCCTAACTATAAATTTAGTTACTCATACTAAGAAAGAAACGCAATAAAAAAGTGTAGAGTTCATAACTGAATTTTGAAATCTTGATGATGAAAAGAATTTGATCTTGCACCAAAAATTTTCTTCAATCTAAAAATTCTTCAAACCCTAACTTTTTGCCACTTGGTCTTAATTCTTTGTTTTTCTCTATCTATAATTGTGTATCTCATAAAAAGTAATGATTAAAAATATATATTGAAATCTAGAATAACTTTAAAAAAGATTCTAAATCATCCACCATGTAGAATTTGAGTTTAAATGGGAAACCAATAGGAGCTGAAATTTTTGATAGTTAAGTGCACTTTGATCCTCCACATTAAGTTCTTGTGCATCCCAGGTCCTGTTTATTTGTATGGCATGTCCTCATTTTCATGTCTTGATTATTTTGGTCTCCAATTCATCAATTTTGTACCGCTTCAATTCAATTTCATAAAAACTCGTTTAATTCAAGTTTTACATAAATCAATCATAAATAACATAAATTAAGTGGATATATTGAGTTGATAAATCAATAAGAATAGAAGCTTGAGTAAGTACATAAAATGCATTTATCAAATATCCCAAACTTAAGCTCTTGTATGTCCCGAACAAGGTTATCTACTAAATACGTATGTAAACAAAAACATAAAAGCTCTAGATAATATTGCTAAACTTACATCAAGTATTTGAAATCATTTGACAATTCATAAAAAGTTCTAAAACAATGCAAATAAAACTAATTATTTACTCATTCAATGTTCGATCGATGTGTGTATGTATGCCTAGTCAATCTAATTTTTGATAAGATCTCCTTCAAATATTTGCATAGCTTGGTATCTGAGAAATGAGATGTTGACATGAAACTTCCTAAATATGTTCAAAAACTTTGCAAACTGTTATTCGAACTTCCTTTTGTACAATCACTTAGAAAAGGGGACAAGAGGTAAATTCATTTCAATAGGAACGATTTCCTTAACCAGTGGATTGTCAGAATTTTGATATGAAATTATTTTTATTGATTGTTCAGATTGATCCACGTGCTCTTCATCTGTGGAAGATACCTTTTCATTCACTGCCACTTGTCTCTTAACTGTGATTTCTGAAAGTTGCACTCCACTGCGTGTAGTAATTGCTTGGATTATTTTCCCTTCAAGTCATTTTCGAAGCCTTTGAGAGAATGTGATAGATTGCACATGCTCTATAGATTGCACATGCTCTCTTATAACTGAAGAAAATTTGATTGGTAGAGTGTCAACTTCTTATTTCACAATATTTATTGCAATTACTTGCTATTTGAGATTTGTCTTAATGTTACTTGGCAGGGTCCTCGGTTTGTTTTTCTAAAATTGCTCTCGTAATTTATCCCTAATGATTTTCCAAGTTTTGTAAATCGGACCTTTGAATTTGAAATTTTTTTCATTCTATTGCATAATTTGGTTGATGTTTCAACTCTTTTGAATAATACTTCAGCTGATGATGCTTCCATTTTGGTTAGTGCTTCAGTTGATGAAGTTGCCATTTTTCTTAACATTTCTTCCCATGGGGGCTTCTTTTTTGGCTTCTAAAACTCACTAGTGCATTATGATATGGTGTACCTTAAGACGACTAGTTATTTCTCTAGGAGAAATTGAAATGATTTTTCAAACCTGGATTGTATGTATTGGGATGGAGATTGTTTAGTTGTCTCTGATAGTTTTGCATATAATTCACATTCTCAACTGAGTGAATAAATGGACTACCACATTACAATCCACTCTTTCATGATTTTCTCCACAATAATTGCATTCCCTATTTGATTAGTTGACTTTTTAGTTAGTGCTGTTAGTTGTGCTGAAATAACTGTTAATGTGTTAACCTCGTGCATTCATGTAGCTCTCTTTCCACCTGATCTCTCAATCGGCCATAATGCACTAGTCATCTTTGTAATTAACCCATCACAATCAAAGTTAACATTAACCCTACTTGTCGGATTTATCCCAATATAAAAGTACTGGACTTGGAGCCATTTTTACAACCATGTTGCTGACATTGTCGTAGCAGATCTTTGTATCTTTCCCATACTTTGTAGTAGCATTGCGAATCAAGTTGAGAGAGTGTAGTGATGTCATTCCTCAAACTGGTAATCCTCTTTAGTGGGAAGTATTTGTTCAAATATTTTTGGCTCAAACTCTCCCTAGTAGTGTTGTGAGGTGGAAATGTTCCAACCATTTCCTAGCTGAATCTCTCAATGTGTAAGGATAGAGTCTCAGCCGAATTGCATCACTGGAAACTTCGGATATTCAATCGATACTCACATATCCATAAATCTCGAGATGTGAGCATTTAGATTTTCAGTGGCCTTCCCGAAGAATTTCAGTACATGCTAGAACATGTTGATCAAATCCCTCCTAAATGAAATTTAGCTTGCCCAAATGCTGGATAAGGATCTGCTTTCTACTACTAGAGGAACCATGTATTTCCCATTAGTCACTCATTCTCATCTCTCACGGCTACAATCGGATGTACCGCATTTACATTCAATTCAAAGCCCACCTATTTTGTATGTTTTCTGCCATTAGATTTGCTTGTTGTTTTTGTTGTGCTTCTATTTGTTCTATTCTTCTCAATCAAAATGTTCATTCGATTTTCGAATCATATTGAGCAAGATCACTGTGCCTCGAACTTTGCAAACAAGATCCTAAAATATAAAGGGAAGAAATACTTTAATTTTTTTTTCTAATATAAAATTAAACTAATAAAGCAATAAAAATTCAGATTAAACCTAAAATAAATTAAAACTAATTAAATACAACAATATCTGACAACAACACCACAAACTTGATCGTTTGATTTCCCTCAAGTGTACGGAACTACGAACAAGTAATAAAGTAATGAATAAAGTATTATTCCCACTAAGACTGTATTCAATATGGGATCAATCAACTCTAACTCTAAACAAATAGCAAATTGTGTTTGAAGATTTTATACAAAATTAACTAATTAAGCTAATGATTCTAGTAAGCAAATTATGGAGTTTTTGTAAATTGAGATGAGATATTACTAAGACCTCAAATTCCCTTATTAATCCATTTCAATGAAAATGAATAACTTGACAATATGTGCGCATTCTTGTTATCAATGTTCCTAACTTAAATAAAAGCATATCTTGATTTCAATTAAATATATCATCTCATATGACATTTCTATATCTCTATGAAAGATGTAAACACGAAAGTATACATTAAAAACGTTAGAACATCTATAAAACTTATGCAAATCATAGCGGTATATCTCTATTCCCTATCGGACCTTATAATGATTGTTATAAAGTGCTATCTATCCTATTCTTTTTCTCGAAATCAATAAAATTTACAATCAATTCAATTAGTGATCAAATAATTGAAAAGTCATTAAATCGTATAACAATCATCTAAGAATAAATACATATTGGACGTCAAATTATCGAGTTTATATTAAAACATCATAATAAGGGTTCATAAATGTCTTAGTAATTAAAACCCTAGTCTAGTATTACAAAATTACAAGAGAAATGTTTAGGAAGAACATAACCCGAATTTTAGATTGATGAATGAGAAGGAGATGGATCTTAAAATCTTGAAATTCTTCAATGATTTCTTGATAAATCTACAATATATCTTCTTATTGTCTTCTTATTGTCTCTCTAAAAATAAAGATTGAAACTACAATTTCATGAAAATTTGTGATTTCCCTTTAATTCTCACAAGATCGATGGATTGGCTTCTCTTTGATGATATTAATTGATGAATTTTTGTGTATGGGATGTATATGAGAGGTTTATTGTATTTATAGAGGTGAAATTAGGTTAAAAAAAATCGCGCAAGAAAGTGGTTTCCATGTAGAATCTTGGAAGAAAAAGGAAACAACTCGCGTTTCCCAGATTTCGCCTGGGCGGCATAAATTATGCTTCCTGCCTTTGATTTCTCAAGCTAGGTGGTCGCCCGGCTTTATAATCGGGCAATCATCTAGTTATACCATCTTTCAAACTTTGCGTTTTGGTCACTATATTCGATTCTTGATTTTTTAAAGTCATTTTCTCTTACAATTTTTGTCTTTTAACTTCCAATTGCATACAATTGAACTCGTCACACCTTCAATCTTCATTTTGTTTTCAAATTAACCATTGAAATGTTGCAATTTAGTCCCTATTAAATGAAATATACAATTCCAATTCCAATCATCTAATTTCACCTATTAAATGAAATATACAATAAATTAAAATATATTTTATCAAAACAACTATGAAATATCACTATTTTAAGGTCCAAATAAGTGTATAAAATATACTTTTCACTTATCATCACGAGCATTTAGAATGGTTATTTCTCAACCCTAAACAGTCAAATATTTCATTTTCTCTCTCGTGAGATATACACCCCTAAACTTGTTTTCCATTCACATACTCGAGGTGCATATTCTAAAGTTGATTACACAACTATTTTTTCTTTCTCGCTTAAGTTTGGTTTTTTTCACCAATGAAAATCACTACCTCGATACGTGAGTTCCAACCTCCAAACTTCAAATAGGATAATAACCCTCACTAAAAGTCTAATTTCGATATTGAGTATCCACGACTTAGTGCTTATAGCTGTTTTGCCACTTTTCAACACACTTTGGTGTATTCTTCTTTTCTATTATTGTGTTCCTTATTCTATATTTGGAATCCTCCTTTGATTTTTGAAGGTAGTGTCTACTCTACATTGCAGTCAGTCTTCTTTCTCAGTAGATCATCTCCTAAACATTGGTGAAGAATAGAACCGAATTACTCAAAACTATCTTTACACAACAATGTAGATAGCTTTTTTCTAGGTGCCACGGCTAGTGTGATGCCTCTTATTTTTTCAAATAAGTAATTGGAATCAAACCCTTAGCAGATAGTTACTAATGTTTTAATTGTTAGCAAAAAAAAATTCCACACAAATATTCAACATGTACGAAATCAACGTATATCGAAATAACTTCCAACAATGGATCAACCACCCAGGAACGTTTCATTTCAATTAGTTAAGTATTTGTATTTTTAATCATTGATCTCGTTTAGTCAAACCTAAGTTCAAAATGAATTTAACCTATTCTATCAAGATAATCAATCCAAAAGTTCATAATAATAATAATGACTATTGTGCTTACTATGATAAGATTTAACGTGAATAAGTTTCAATTAAAAAAAATGCATTGTATATTCACAATTTATATATCATAAACAATTCATGATCATATCCAGCAAGGCTATCCAATTCATACACATAAAATAAGAAAATAATTTTTTTTTTATATAATAAAATTCAGTTTTCCATTTTTTTTTTTGTGTATCACACAAACAAACAAATATGACAAACTAACTAAACTACGCCCCTAAACTCAATTCCTACATTGTTCTCAATTTAAAGCAATTTATAGTCAAAAGTATAGAAGTAAAATTAAGAGAGGGAAATTGAGACTCGTCGGATATTTTTTGTAATTGTTTACTTTATTTTATTGTATTACCGTTGTTTTATTCCGTATTGTGTTGGACTCCCTTAAATTTTAGCTAAACAATGTTTTTTTATTTGTCTCTATTTTTTAAGTCAGGTCATGCAATTTATTATTTATTTTTTAACTTGGTTGCCGGATTTTACTGTTAATTCCTAGAATAATTTTATGGATTACTTAAATGATTATTGTGAATATCTAACCAGTGAACCTTTCAACATATTATTATGATGAAAATTGAATGCAAATAAGTACATGATTGTCTCCCAAATTTCCAAAATTGTTATTCATTCAAATATCATTCATTCTTGCGAGCCATCATTCTCTACTATCGATCATATTCTTGATTTCTTTACGAGTTCATTGAGTAAAAAAATGATTGAGGCGGTGATTTGCTCTAAGAATTTGTTGTATACTATCATTGAATGTATAGTGATTCTCAAATTTGGTTTAGTATGAAAAAGTTTTAAACTGCTAAGTAGCTTAGTTTGAAAATTGCCATAAACACTTCAAATCAAATTATGTTCACCCCTAGATATCATATAGGGAGTCTAGAGATCGTGTGCAAGACGACAATGTTATTATGCCAGTGCTAGAGATACTAGATGGTTGTGGGAAGGAGAAACGTGATATTGACTTCCCAAACTGAACATAAGGGGAAGAATGATTTTGTGATTGTAAAAATTTTGACACCTAGAAACACTTTATGGAGTATAGTCGAGAAAAGCACATGGGGTAGACTGAGAGTTAAGCTTATGTAAGGCATATGCAGGGACAGACGCAGAAGTTTAAAATTAGGAGGACACAATCAAACTTGCAAAGAAGTTGGGAGAAATTTTACAATCGAAAATTTACGTCCAAAAAAATCATACCTTATGTAATTTTGCATTCGAAAATTTACATGAGATATGACTTTTTTGGATATAAAATTTCGAAATTTTTGATATCATATTCCATATAAAATTTTCCTAATAAAATGATGAAAACTGCATTGAGAAATTTGTATCGTAAAAATAATAATTGTTAATGAAATAATTGATTTTTTTTAAATGCGGGTTAGACGTATTTCTTTAAGACTCACGTTTAACGTATTTTTAACTATTTTTGATAACTGTTTGGACTATTCGATATGGCCATAATATAGTTCTCGAAATAAGTTTTGAGATGACTAAGCAATTTATCGTCGAATTTTTTTTTAAAATTAACATGTTATGAAATTCAAATTTATTATAATTTGCTTATGTTTGGTGGAGATTAAAATAAATTTTTAGTAAATTTTGATAAAAGTTATGGATTTCATGAAATATATTATTAAAGTTAATTGTTAATTTTGATTTAGATTAAAATTTAGATTTCAATCGATATCAAACATGACTTAATAAAAAAAAATTCTCAAAAGTTGGGGGTCACGTGCCCCCCCACCCCCCCGACTCCCTGGGTCCGCCCGTGGACATATGGGCTATGGGCATATCCATGGGTAACACAAACATCCGAAAGTTTGACTAAAGAGAACTTCAAAAGGTGATTTAAAAATTAGAATTGGTTGGTCATTTTTTATTAAGTAGATAGTTTGAAAAGCGAGAGGCCAATAGGACAACAGAACGTGTGCTTTGCGCATTGAAGATTCGACTATATGACGGCGACAACTTCCAGCTGTTTAGCTTTGTCGTGGTGTGTATGGTAGACTAGTGAGTTGTTGGATACATAAATTCTGGAATTGATAAATTCTAGTATACACCTCCCATATTTGTGTACAAAGTGACTATTTTAGTGCTATAAATCTTTCAACAGTAGCTTTAAATTAACAAGATAGGTATATCCTCATATTTAATTTAAGAGGTTAAGCCAAACGTAATTCCAAAATTGATCAATAAATATTCCATAATGGTTGACACCATTGATAGAATGAATAAGGGAAAGACCCCAAACTTCCGTATATATTAAGTCTAAAGGATGACAACTCGACAAGTGTTAGGTTTTGATACTCAATAATTCCGAGACGATAATATAAAACGTCGGATTATATTTTCATAGACCTCAGCCAATGGTGAATTGATTACCAACGATCAAGTCTAAAGGCTCGACCTAAAAATAACATGAATTGTTGGAAGTAGTTAAAAGAATTAATATTGCTTGCGGTACATATATTTACCTATTGGACGGCTCTTGAGTCTTAGCCCATTTAACCCATCTCTTGGCCCAATTAGAGTATAACCTATTTTTATATATATGTTGCTTGCCCTAGCTGGTTTTTGGTGTGTGTGATTTGTGTGAATTAGAGAGAACGCGGCTACCAATTGAGAGAGAAAAACTTTGCCTTTGCTTGAGTAAAAATTGTGTGGCTGCCTTTGCAATTTGGTCTCCTCTTTGTGCATTCTTCCATTAGTTTTCTTCTTGTTTTTGTGGCCACAAATTAATACCAATATCTTGTCCTTTGTGAGCGAAATTGAGAAGCAACTGAGATGTATACACTGGTTGTGGGTTGGGGTCATTTTAGATTGCTTGTAGTAGAGAAAGGTAACATAAAATTGAATCCAAAAATCATCGATTCGAAGATCTTGGAGCGATCTTCCGCAACAATTGGTAATAGAGCTCCTAGGTTGTGGATTTTCGACAAGAAACTGACCAAAAACACATCCAAAACCACTTAAAAAATCGATAGAAAGGCATAAACAGAAGCTCTCCAAATTTCTTCATTCTGACCGGACCTGGTTGTGATGATGAGTAGTAGGTTAATAGTGATATCTTACTATCTACAAGAGGTAATATAATTTCTCGAGTTAAAATAAGAAAGCCCGATGAAGATAATTTTACGCTTGATGACACGAAAGATGACTTGGATAAAGATGAGTTTGAATTTGAATTCGATAAAGAGTTAGACAATATTTAAGTTTTTTAAGTCCATGTTGGTATCTAATCTAATTGTAGGAATTAACTACCAAGTAATTGTAGTATTTATGACTTTAAGCATTATGTTTTTTGTTAAAAAATTGAAAAATATGTATACAATTCAAGCAATTTGGATATTTATGGTTTTGAGCAATATATATTGAAAATTTGAAAAATACGTATAAATTTTAAAAAATCTATTATTTTATTTATTTATTAGTTTATAATATTTAAAAATATATTAAAATTGGAAAACCCATAAAACGCATATGCTTCGCATAAGTATGCATATTCTTGTAATGCTTGATATTTGATCAAAACGCATTGTTACGCATTACACATTTTATAACCTTAGATAAGGGGATGCTGATTTTGACTAGTGTTGAAGGAAAGATAGTGATTGGATGACTGATTATTAATTGATGGGTAGCGGCGAATCTAACACCCGACAAGCATCGGCGGCCGCACGTGCTCGCGGTACTCACCGGGTGTTGGATCTGCCGGGAATAATTTTTTTTGGTGACAATGGATATATTTATTTGATAATATATCTTATAATTTCTTTTACTTACAAATATTTCTTGTAGCTTTGTTGGTTAGAGTCTCCATTTTTATACTAGAAGTCTTGAGATCGAACATATACAAAAGCAATTTTTTGTGCAATTATTTTAGTTCAACATTTTTACCATTTTGAAGCATCGACGGCCGCACGTGCTGGCTGTGCTCGCCGTGTTGGATTTGCCGGGAATAATTTTTTTTGGTGACAATGGATATATTTATTTGATAATATATCTTATAATTTCTTTTACTTTCAAATATTTCTTGTAGCTTTGTTGGTTAAAGTCTACATTTTTATACTGGAAGTCTTGAGATCAAATATATACGTAAGCAATTTTTTGTGCAATTATTTTAGTTCAACATTTTTTACCATTTTGAAGTATAGTTATTAAAACCAATGCAATTGGAAGGATTCAAAACTATGTGCTCCCTTTGGAAAATAGAAACCTTGACCATTATGGCATTTGGTGAATTTTAGCATTAAATGTAACATATTATATATGTTTGCTTTTAGTAGTTTTAATACAATTTGAAAGATTCGAAGCAGTGCTCCCCTTTTAAATTATGCAAGACTTAACCACTATGATATATTTAGTTTTTATTTCAATCGACGGTCAACGGTCGTCAGTGCTCACTTAAGTTCTTGGATCCGCCACTGTTGATTATTTTTCAATGGATGTGCCTTTTCATGTATAGAAAGGTGTGTCCTTTTCTACGGTTGTGCCTTTTGAGACAAACTTTTCTAACTACTATATATAGATCCACGTGTTTGGATTTTATTCCTTTAACTCATAATTTCATATCATTTCTCTTGATTGCATTGCATAAAAAGACTTTGTAAAAGTGGTATTTTCTTGCATAAAATTATGGTTATGTACAGAGAGAGGATTTTGTTAAGAGTTTGTTCGTCTATGCAGTTTGGAGTGCTTCTATTGCGAGACGTGGTAGTGGTATCTTGTGAGATGATTGTCGAAAAATTATTAGCACCGATACGAGACAAATTTATCTTAAGAAAAAAGTGTCAAACACTTGCTTTGGCTAATCCTATCACTTGCATTTGCTTGTTTCATTTTCTGATTTCTTTCAATTATGTTTTGATTTCAGAAAGATCACTAACTTTCTTTGGTTTATATTGAAAGGTTTGAATTAAAGAATGTAATGGCTTTTATTTGAAGAATGGAAAGGATTGAATCCGTTGTCACGTATTCGACTTCAGTAATTATCATTTCGACTTCTAAAATCCAATATTTGGTAAGTCGAATTATGTTTCTATTTCACGCATATAAAATGTACATTTTGTGAATATGATGTATGTACATTTATGGGTATAATATTCCCTACAGTTTGTTGCTACCAAATCGGGTAAAATAAACTGTGATAGGAGTGTGATTATTGTGAGTTTTATCTCACTTGAGGCCAACTTCATGTACCACTAGTTTATCATGGAGTTCCTCAAATGTAATATGATTGCCTTTTCAGTTGAAGCCAAGACCATTGAGATAAAAAAAAATATATATATTATAACATCATCAAGAAGAAGAGCTTGGACAACACCAATTTTGGCAGTTCATCAGTCACACATTTTATCTCCAGGAGAAATATGGATTTTGAATCTTTGTTCATGAGATGTAAATGCTCCTTAAGGTCCATGATTCTAGAGCATGATTTATTTGCGTAAAGCCTCGTTATACAAGTCCAAGCATCAGTAAAATTGTTGACTTGGGCGATAAACCACGATTTCAAATGAGGAGACAAGAATGGCATGGAGAAGAAGATGGTATTGGCGTTTCCAGTTAAGACGAGTTGGATTGAATGGTGGTGTTGTTTTGTGTAACGTTGGAACGTGGGCAACTATTAATTTATATACATGAGCAAATCTTATCCAAATAGGAAAGGTCAGAATTGAGATCTCCACGAAAGGTAGCTCGTATGTAGTAATTTTAGGATGCTTTTGAAAGATTATTATAAGCATGGACTAAGACATAAATACTATAATTTCACCCATTAGAACCATAAGAAAGACGGTATAGAAACTAGGGTGCAAAAAAAAAAAAGGCGATTTTCCGATAGAAATCCAAAATCTATGCAATCGAAATCAAGTAAAATCGAAATTATAAAATGAAATCTTGCACAAATCAAACCTGATCAAGGTTGAGGGCTGCTTCGCCTTTTATTCAAAGTTTTTTTTTCCTCGAAATCTGCAAATAATCAACCTAAATCTACAGGTTTGTAAATTTCTTAGTTTTGATTCAGTTAATTCATATTTTGTTTGATCATTGAGTAACAAATTATATATTTTATGAATATTCAATGAAAAGAGAGCTATTAGTCTAATTTTTAATGATAACTACTGATTTAACGCCCTTATTTAATTGTGGGAATTATGAATATGTTATCTAACTTGATTTTGATTTTTTATTTTGATTTTTATTCTAGTACATATGAAATTTTGTCTTTAGATTAATGATTTTGAGTTGGTATATGTTAAAATTCAGATTTGTATGAATTTGATTGAGTTAATATGAAAATTCAACTTTAGATCAATTCAAATAATTCATGTAGGTGTGTGTGAAAATATAAATATAAATATGAAAAAGAGAAAAGCGGCATGCTCTGCCACTTATTTTTAAGAAGGTGGTAGATTATCTTATTTAAATTCTTTTGGATTAATTAAAGAGATATATACATGTGTATTTGTGAAAATTCAAATATAAATAACACTTTATTTGACATTTACACACACACACACACACTAAGTTGCTAGAATTTGAAAGTCACATGCTATGTCAGTTTAAGATCACAAATTATGTCATTTGAATTCTTTCTTAATCAATTAAATATATTCTTACACCTGCATTTTTGAAAATTTAAATATGAATATGAATTCAAATTTTACTTTTACATTAAAAAGTCACACAATGTAACACTTTATTTTTCTTTGCATGAATTATTGTCTTGGATTTTAAAAGTGACGTGCTCAGTCACTTTTTCTTCTGAAAAAATCTCACAGTATTTCATTTATATTCTTTTTGCAGATATGGATAAAATTAATATTTTCATCTGCATGGAGATGGGAATAAGATAGCAAATATAAAAGAGACTTCTATCTATCATTTATACTTTTGAAATAAATATACTAGCAATGCTACTTTTCAAAAATGTAAGAATCAAAACGGGTAAAACATTGTCATTTTTGTTAAAAAAGTGATATTATATCAAGCCACTTTTTATTACAACTACCACTATAATTTTTTTTAGTATTGCTACTTTAAACTCTTGCAAGAAACATAGTCTTGCTGTCATTGATATGCAATCCCTTTAATAAAAAAATCTATGTATCCTTATCTTTTCACATAACCTAAATTAGGCAATAATTTTATAAAGTCTAAAATGTACGTCACTTTTCAGCAGTGATATATCTTAACTCGTTCAAAAAAGTGACATAATATGCCACTTTTTATTACGACTTGCTACTTTAAATTCTTACAAGAAACGGTGCATTGTTGTCATTTATATGCAATCCCACTATATATATATATTAATATACAATTAATATTAAAAAGTAGAATTATGATCCGATTTGTGAATAAATAAATTTAAAACTAATTATTGAAGTTGAAAGTTAAAAAATATGTATGGATATAATTTTCTCTTTATTTTTGGGAGCAGTGAGCCTAATTTTCCCATTTATAAATGAGATTCCTCTAGTCTATTTATAGTTGTTTGTAATTCATAAAGGGAGATAGTGGACCGACTATATATTTGTTATTATATGTTGATGATATGCTCATAGTAACCAAAGACAAAGCAGATGTCAGAAAAGTGAAGTTTCAACTCAACAAGGAGTTTGATATGAAGGATTTGCAACAAAGAAAATTTTTGATATGAAAATCTTGAGGGATATAAATGTTGATAGATTATATTTGAGTAAGAAGGGGTACATTGAGAATGTGATTGAAAGATTCAATATGGTGAATGCAAAGGCTGTCGTACTCCCTTGGCTGCCCACTTCAAATTATCATCTAACTTGTGTCCTCAGTTAGATGAAGACATTGATTACATGTCTCGAGTTCCTTATTCCAGTGTAGTTGGTTCGCTTATGTATACTATGTTTGTACAAGACCTGATTGGCACATGTAGTTTGTGCAGTTAGCAGATACATGACAAATCCTGATAAGGAACATCGGAAATCAGTGCAGTGGATCTTCAGATACTTGAGATGCTCTTCTAATGCTTGTTTGCATTTTGGTAGAAATTCAGATGGAGTCATTTGGTATGTAGATTCAAATTATGTAGTGGATCTTAATAAGAAGAGGTCATTTACAGGGTATGTGTTTACCCTTGGAGTCTATACTATCAGATGGAAAGCTACTTTACAAAATACAATAGCTTTGTCCAAACATAAACAGAATACATGGCTATTACAGAGGCATGTAAGGGGCTATGTGGCTAATAGGATTGACTGGTGAAATTAGTGAAAATTTACAGATGACTACAATATTCTGTGGTAGTTAGAGTACAATTTTTTTGACTAAGGATAAGATGTTTCACGAGAGAACTAAACACATTGATGTGACGTATCATTTTGTGCGTGATGTGATTGCTCGTAGTGATATTGTAGTGAGTAAGGTTGATATCAAGGATAATCATGCTGATATGATGACAAAACCACTTCATATTGCTAAGTTTGAGCATTGCTTGAACTTAGTCTGTGTTTGTTATTGATTTAGTCCATTGGGGTTTGTTCGGAAAATGAAGAATGATGTTTACTTGGAGATGTGTCTTGAATTCCTTGTAATGAAATTTTTCTCAAGGTGGAGACTTGTTGTGGTATGATCCAAATTCCATGTAATTTAGTATTTAGTTGAATAGAAGAAGTTTAAGGAGCTTGGATGAGAGTCCTAATTAATGAAAATCAAGTTTCATCAAGGATCTGAAGTTTGACTTGAAAAATGACTTTGAGATGAAGAAAACAACTTGGAGCGGAAAAAAGGAAAAAAAAAAAACAGAATGCCCAGTGCCGTTGCGTCGGCGCCCCTGAACTATACAGAGCACCCGACGCTGCGGCACTGGGCGGGGGCATCGAGGCGCCACCGTGGTGTTTTTAATTTCGATTGTTTCGGATTTTATGACTTCTTCTTCATCTAGAATTCCAAAAAGATATATATATATTCCAAATTGTATCTTCAGATATAGATATTCAACAACATCTTGAGAGTTAGAGATTTTAGATTTCAATTGAGATATTAATATTGTAAATACAATTGCTATTGATTATAGTAGATTTTTCTTCCTTTACCCGTGGTTTTTTCCCGTATTAGGTTTCCACGTAAATTTTAGTGTTTATTTTCTTCTTGTTTATTTCATTATCTTGCGATCCAAAATTCATAACACATAAGTTACACAAAAATATTATATGCCCTCCTCCTCTCCACCCTGTCTTAAAGCAAACAAAGGGTTATCGATGATTATATAATATATACAATCAAAAGGTAGAATAAAAAGTAAGTATTACCAAAGTCAAAGTCTTACACAACAAAATGGCATTTACCCTGGTGATAAAAGGTAGAGTAAATATGCATATCGATGTTTCAACTCGTATAGTTATTGAGTTTTAGAGTTTCATCTTAAAAGTTAACGTTGTCGAGAAAGTAACCCAAGTCCTTTGACTACACATTTGAGCTTTTAGATGGGTAAATAGTATTTAGGATTTTAGACTCCTATGTGACAAATTGTTATTTGATATATTAATTTTTTGTAATTTTGTTGTTTCAAATAATAAAGTAATGCTTCAACAATAGATTGACACGCAGAATGACAATTATAGTCGTCGATTATAAATAGCATTACTCTAATAATAATGGCAATCCATGAGCTATGTAGGTTTCACCAAAACCAATCAATTACATCCAAATATCAGTGGATCACCAATAAATAGTACTTGTCCTAAACCCTTTTTCACATTATCCCAATATTAGGCTTCGACCAACAAGCAAGAGTTATCGTGGCCACTCAATTTTTTGACTTATTTTCAACTACTTTTTGCTATGGAGGTGGTACTCCAATTAAATGTATGAGTAATAATTAATGCAACTAAATAATATCATCATAGAAAAGTAGAAAGTGATTAAAGTTTTTAGAAATAATGAAAATGGGCCACGGCACAGCTGGAATTTTTTTTATTTTTTTGTTTACTTTTATTATCTTTTTATTATTCAGTCCATGTTTGGTTAAAGTTCTTTAAAAATTACTTTCTTCCAAATTTATTTTCAATCACACATGCTCAAAATAAAATAATTTTAAAAGTAAACCTATAACTTTTTCCTATTTTTTTACTAAACATTCTCAAAAAAATTACTTCTCACAAATTAAAAAATTTACATCAAAGAACCCATGATTGCAATTAGCTGTTTTATATAATTTTTAAGAGCTGAAGAACTAATCAAAGGGAAGTAGAGAAACTGTGAGAGTTTTATCCAATTCTTGGATTGAAGTCGGTGTTTTCTGTTCTTGTTTGTGCTCGTCTTCATTTCTTACACTTTCGCTGTGTCAAAAGTTAGCTTTTTAAACACTATTAGTTTGTGGCTTTCTCCTAATTTTCGTTACATAGATATTGCTTCTTTTCAAGGTTTATAATAATTATGCCCACTGAAAGCAAGACATAAAACTATCATTTTTCGCCAGCATAGTGAAATTTAGAGTAATTATGAAATGTTTCCTCATCCCAAACATGAAATTAAGATTACTTCAATTCAAGATTATAGACCTATTCAATTCACATTTAAGCCATGTGGACAAACTATAAACCACGAAAGATAGCTCTTTTCAAGAACTATATAGATGTATTTAAGCCCCAATTTGGTTTGGATAAAAAAATATTTTTTAGTAGATTTTGATAAAAGTTGGTGAAATATATAGTTGGAAGGTTGATAAAAGTTACGGTTTTCATGAAAAGTGTGATCGAAAGTGATAAGGACCAATCAAAGGCTGATTTCTTACAATTGTTGTTGTATCTCGATTCAAATTTTTTAATTCGATTCCCTTACAAGATTATGGATACCCCTACGAATAAAAATGTAAAATATGCGGTCGTGGCCCGTCTTTGAAGCAGTGGGCTTGGTCAAGCAACCACCTAGTTCAAAAGATTTTTTTTTAGTTTTCTAGAAAAACCAAGAAAGCCCAAGTGACCAAGCCTATAAAGTTGTTGGGCCAGAAGAGACAGTCCGGACAGCTACCTTTTGCCCCTGTTTTATTTTACTAAAAATCAAATTTTTATTATGATTTAATAAAAATTAACGAAAATGAAGTTAAAAATTGATAGAAGTCGTGGATCACACGAAAGATTGAATTAAAATTAATTGTTGACTTTGACTTGAATTTTTATCAACTTTTTAACAACACCAAAAAAAGCTTAATGTTTCTTGGTACATGACAAGAAATTGACTATTCATAAGAAATTTTTAGTTGTTTTAGTATGTGCAAAAATATGTCTCCCATGCCTCCCTCATCATCATAATTTTGAACCCATTCTTTCCACGATCCCTCGTGATTGAGATGAGAAGGTAAATCCTATTGCTTGAATTGAAGTAGGAATCACTTCGATTCTAACATACTCCACTAGACGTCCAAGGATAGACATAGGATTAAAAGAGACAAAGAAGGATATTACGTGTATATTTTTACATAATCTCGAAATTTGTAAAAATCTCGAAAGAGAGTTGTTGAATTTTTGGCTGGACTTAATTCTGAGCTTGATGAGGCTAAGCTAAGAACTCTTGGGAAAGAACCACTAGTTACAATGAATGAAGTGTTTGCTTATATTAGAAGAGGGGAAAGCCAAAGTAATGTGATTTTGGGAAGAAAGCAGCAGCCATCAAGTTCTCCAATAGAGGCATTGGCAGTACCTGCTGCAGCCACGGAAAGTGCCTTAGCCATCGACAATTTCGAAGAAGGAAACCGAGCTTTTCAAGTGAAAGAAGGCACTCAACATGTTCAAAATCAGCGTTCTATCACCAAGTAACAAATAGAGGTTCTGCATGATTTTATTCAGGGGCGGATCCAGGCCCGGGCTGGCCTGGGCTACAGCCCGTGCTCGCCCAAGCCCAGATACAGTCACCTTCCCTTTTTTTTTTTGTTGTTTAACCCACTAAGTAATATGTCCAACCCATGTCCAAAAAAAATTGAAAAGCCCATTCCGATTTTGGCCCAAAACTTAAATAAACAAACTAAATTCCAAACCCAATTATCAAAACCTAATTTCTAATTTCACCCAAT